>JZKD02S2090519.1:0-10527 GCA_000966675.3 Picea glauca
GGAAGTTAGTGGGGATGGAAGGCAGCGATAGATACTTTGAAACTTTTTTTTACTGTGGTAGAGTGAAGCTTGCGAGTTCGAGGAGTCCGCGGTGGAATTGTAGATCACGAAAGCTTTGAGTGCAAGATGTATATCACGGAACAAGAAGCAACAGAGTTCGAAAGCGCCAACCTAACAACCGTGGCCATAAAATTGGTTAAGTATGGAAAGGAACAACGGTCGGTTAGATTTTTCATGTGAGCATATAGATAGAGATGAAGATATGTTAGCCTACCAATCCTGGAACCCGCAATCATAGAAAGGTGACTAAGTATATAACCAGAAAGAGATAATACATGGGAAGAAGAAAAGGGAAAAGGGCTAAGGAGTCCGAGGTGGAATTGTATATCACATAAATTTTGAGTGCAATATGTATATCATGGAACAAGAAGAAGCAGAGTTCGAAAGCGCCAACCCGAAACAGTGTCTAAGAATTGGAGATTTCTTGGACCCATCAACACGAGGATCCAATATAGGGTGACAAGGTTTGAAATATCCCTGATCCCACTGATCAAGATATTTTCTACTGATCTAATGTTCAATCTCACAGTTTTGATACACTGGGGGTTTCTGGAGGCGTTTTATCTTCAGATCTGACACTCTGGGGGTTTTTGGATGCATTTCAGTTGTGTGTTTGAGATGTTTATGCTTATTGCATGTGGATGTTGTATATTTTTGGTTTAAACAATATATAGAGGATGCATGTGGAAATAAAGAACATCAACTGCCCAATAATATGTATTATGTGACTCAAGCATGGAGATACAATAACATACTGGAAATATAGAGTATAGTCATCAGTTAGATCTCATGGATCATCACTGAAATACAAGAAAATAACATAAAAATACCCGTGATCAAAAGATGAAGGAATATCTGATGCATGCACGAATAGATCGACAAAATAGGCGATTCCATAGAAGTACAGTAACTGCTACAAGATGGAAAATGCATCTGGAAGGTTAGACCCGTCAGAATGAGCTGGAAATCGTCCCATTAGAAGAGCCCTGGCCTCTAGACTGAAATGGATGAGTGAGGGATATCAGATCTGGTCTCTGAGGCACTGGATCTCGATCCCTGTGGGATTTTCGCACCTCTTGGGACATTGTATGTGCCCCAAATTATTCCACCAATGGAATCAACTACTATAGGACTCAAAATGATCATCTCGCCAAATGCGGAACTGGGTCGAGAGGGTTTCCCTGGATCTGCTCTGATGCTCCGGCTGCAACCTCCAATGTCCTGCTGGAAGAGTTGTGCCCTAAATGGCTGGAGGATGCACCCTCCAAGATTACACCATAGAAATATGATGGAAAGTGGCTCAATCTAAGTGCCCTAGCTAGATCTCAACTGGGTCGGAAGGAAAATTCAATCTGAGCTCAAACCTCGTGCAACTCCACAAACCCTCAATCTAACTTGCACCCTCACTGGCTGAGTTGCGCACTCTACACTGGATACTCCCGAATAGCACGGTGAAATACCTGGATGGTATTGATGGGCTATAGTGTGTCTCTCAACACTGAAACCGATCAATGGTGGTGGTTTCCTCCATAAATCCACAAAACAGTAAAGTTGACTCTCTTCCTCCTCTAGGAACTCTCAACATCAAATCATAACAATGCATCATGAATTAGGTTGATTTACCCTTCCCTTATAGCTTCCCGAAACCATAATTCGTTGTTGACCTTTTCCCTCCAAGTGAATTTTACTTTATTTTATTATTCCTTGATTAAATCACTTAATTAATTAATTAATTAACCATTTTGCCTCTAAAAAGTGATTTATCCAGCCATTGAAAATCACTTCTCATCATCTTATCCTATAATGTTCTTCCTGTCAATTCTAATGAGCTATTACACTAAGAGGTTTCTCCAAGTAATATCCCCATTATGACCTTCTCAGTGAATTTAATTAAGATATGACCCATAATAACTCAAAATTATGGAAATCGTTGGAATGCAACGGAACCAAAGCTAAGCTGTGCAGAATGGATCCTGATGATGAAAGATACAAGTCGGGCCCAAATAAACCCCTCAATATCTCCCAAACTCTTTGTCACCCCTATCTGGCTACTTGGGTAGGCATAACACTCTGAAATGTTGTAATGTTATAATGTCCCAAAATAGGGACATTACAAGGTATCCCCAGAAGACGTGAGGCCCCAACGGTCAAATTATATCACTCAGAACAATTGAATTCATAATATGTAACACGAAAGAGGGGATGATGTCAGAATCTTGTAGTCAATTTGTATATTGCAGAGGGTCGGATGCCAACTGTTTCATACCAGTGTGTTCAGTTGTCACTAGTAAGAGAATAACTAATGTATATTAGGAAGGACATGAAGTTAGTGGGGATGGAAGGCGGTGACAGATACTTTGAAACATTTGTGAACCGTGGTAGAGTGAATCTTGCGAGATCGAGGAGTCCGCAGTGGAATTGTAGATCATAGAATTTTTTAGTGCAAGATGTATATCACAGAACAAGAAGCAGCAGAGTTTGAAAGCGACAACCCGACAACCGCGGCCATAAAATTGGCTAAGTAAGGAAAGAAACAAAGGTCGGTTGAATTTGTCATGTGAGGATATAGATGGAGATGAATATATGTCATCCCTTCAATGTTAGAACCCGTGATCATAGAAAGGTGACTAATTATATAACCAAAAAGAGATAATTCATGGGAAGAAGAAAAGGGAAAAATGGGTAAGGAGTCCACGGTGGAATTGTAGATCATGAAAATTTTGAGTGAAAGATGTATATCACGGAACAAGAAGCAACAGAGTTTGAAAGCGCCAACCCAAAACAATGACTAAGAATTGGATATTTCGTGAACCTATCAACACGAGGATCCAAAATAGGGTGACAAAGTCTCCCCAAAAGACATGAGGCCTCAATGGTCAAATTGTATCGCTCGGAACATTTGAATGCATTGTCACAAGGTCTCCCTAGAAGAATATTTGAAGGTCTTCTGTAACACAGAAGAGGGGATGATTTCATAATCCAGTAGTCAATTTGTATATTGTGGAGGGCCAGATGCCAATTGTTTCTTACCAGTGTTGTGTAACTAATGTATATTAGGAAGGATAGGAAGTTAGTGGAGATGGAAGTTAGTGACAAATAATTTGAAACATTTGTGAACCATGGTAGAGTTAATCTTGCGAGTTCAAGGAGTCTGTGGTGGAATTGTATATCATGAAAGTTTTGAGTGCAATATGTATATCACGAAACAAGAAGCAACAGAGTTCGAAAGCGCCAACCCGAAAACCGCGGCCATAAAATTGGCTAAGTATGGAAAGGAACAACAGTTGGTCGAATTCCTCATGTGACGATATAGATGGAGATGAAGATATGTCAGTGCACCAATGCTGGAACCTGCGATCATAGAAAGGAGACTAAGTATATAATCAGAAAGTGATAATAAACAGGAAGAAGAAAAGGGAAAAAAGGCTAAGGAGTCTGCGGTGGAATTGTAGATCACAATTTTTTTGAGTGTAAGATGTATATCATGAAACAAGAAGTAGTGGAGTTCGAAAGCGCCAACCCAACAACCGCGGGCATAAAATTGGCTAAGTATGGAAAGNATATTTTTGGTTTAAACAATATATAGAGGATGCATGTGGAAATAAAGAACATCAACTGCCCAATAATATGTATTATGTGACTCAAGCATGGAGATACAATAACATACTGGAAATATAGAGTATAGTCATCAGTTAGATCTCATGGATCATCACTGAAATACAAGAAAATAACATAAAAATACCCGTGATCAAAAGATGAAGGAATATCTGATGCATGCACGAATAGATCGACAAAATAGGCGATTCCATAGAAGTACAGTAACTGCTACAAGATGGAAAATGCATCTGGAAGGTTAGACCCGTCAGAATGAGCTGGAAATCGTCCCATTAGAAGAGCCCTGGCCTCTAGACTGAAATGGATGAGTGAGGGATATCAGATCTGGTCTCTGAGGCACTGGATCTCGATCCCTGTGGGATTTTCGCACCTCTTGGGACATTGTATGTGCCCCAAATTATTCCACCAATGGAATCAGCTACTATATGACTCAAAATGATCATCTCACCAAATGCGGAACTGGGTCGAGAGGGTTTCCCCGGATCTGCTCTGATGCTCCGTCTGCAACCTCAAATGTCCTGTCGGAAGAGTTGTGCCCTAAATGGCTGGATGATGCACCCTGCAAGATTCCACCATCAAAATATGATGGAAAGTGGCTCAATCTAAGTGCCCTAGCTAGATCTCAACTGGGTCGGAAGGAAAATTCAATCTGAGCTCAAACCTCGTGCAACTCCACAAACCCTCAATCTGACTTGCACCCTCACTGGCTGAGTTGCACACTCTACACTGGATACTCCTGAATAGCACGGTGAAATACCTGGATGGTATCTATGGGCTAGAGTGTGTCTCTCAACACTGAAACCGATCAATGGTGGTGGTTTCCTCCATAAATCCACAAAACAGTAAAGTTGACTCTCTTCCTCCTCTGGGAACTCTCAACATCAAATCATAACAATGCATCATGAATTAGGTTGATTTACCCTTCCCTTATAGATTCCCGAAACCATAATTCGTTGTTGACCTTTTCCCTCCAATTGAATTTTACTTTATTTTATTATTCCTTGATTAAATCACTTAATTAATTAATTAATTAACCATTTTGCCTCTAAAAAGTGATTTATCCGGCCATTGAAAATCACTTCTCATCATCTTATCCTATAATGTTCTTCCTATCAATTCTGATGAGCTATTACACTAAGAGGTTTCTCCAAGTAATATCCCCATTATGACCTTCTCAGTGAATTTAATTAAGATATGACCCATAATAACTCAAAATTATGGAAATCGTTGGAATGCAACGGAACCAAAGCTAAGCTGTGCAGAATGGATCCTGATGATGAAAGATACAAGTCGGGCCCAAATAAACCCCTCAATATCTCCCAAACTCTTTGTCACCCCTATCTGGCTACTTGGGTAGGCATAACACTCTGAAATGTTGTAATGTTATAATGTCCCAAAATAGGGACATTACAAGGTATCCCCAGAAGACGTGAGGCCCCAACGGTCAAATTATATCACTCAGAACAATTGAATTCATAATATGTAACACGAAAGAGGGGATGATGTCAGAATCTTGTAGTCAATTTGTATATTGCAGAGGGTCGGATGCCAACTGTTTCATACCAGTGTGTTCAGTTGTCACTAGTAAGAGAATAACTAATGTATATTAGGAAGGACATGAAGTTAGTGGGGATGGAAGGCGGTGACAGATACTTTGAAACATTTGTGAACCGTGGTAGAGTGAATCTTGCGAGATCGAGGAGTCCGCAGTGGAATTGTAGATCATAGAATTTTTTAGTGCAAGATGTATATCACAGAACAAGAAGCAGCAGAGTTTGAAAGCGACAACCCGACAACCGCGGCCATAAAATTGGCTAAGTAAGGAAAGAAACAAAGGTCGGTTGAATTTGTCATGTGAGGATATAGATGGAGATGAATATATGTCATCCCTTCAATGTTAGAACCCGTGATCATAGAAAGGTGACTAATTATATAACCAAAAAGAGATAATTCATGGGAAGAAGAAAAGGGAAAAATGGGTAAGGAGTCCACGGTGGAATTGTAGATCATGAAAATTTTGAGTGAAAGATGTATATCACGGAACAAGAAGCAACAGAGTTTGAAAGCGCCAACCCAAAACAATGACTAAGAATTGGATATTTCGTGAACCTATCAACACGAGGATCCAAAATAGGGTGACAAAGTCTCCCCAAAAGACATGAGGCCTCAATGGTCAAATTGTATCGCTCGGAACATTTGAATGCATTGTCACAAGGTCTCCCTAGAAGAATATTTGAAGGTCTTCTGTAACACAGAAGAGGGGATGATTTCATAATCCAGTAGTCAATTTGTATATTGTGGAGGGCCAGATGCCAATTGTTTCTTACCAGTGTTGTGTAACTAATGTATATTAGGAAGGATAGGAAGTTAGTGGAGATGGAAGTTAGTGACAAATAATTTGAAACATTTGTGAACCATGGTAGAGTTAATCTTGCGAGTTCAAGGAGTCTGTGGTGGAATTGTATATCATGAAAGTTTTGAGTGCAATATGTATATCACGAAACAAGAAGCAACAGAGTTCGAAAGCGCCAACCCGAAAACCGCGGCCATAAAATTGGCTAAGTATGGAAAGGAACAACAGTTGGTCGAATTCCTCATGTGACGATATAGATGGAGATGAAGATATGTCAGTGCACCAATGCTGGAACCTGCGATCATAGAAAGGAGACTAAGTATATAATCAGAAAGTGATAATAAACAGGAAGAAGAAAAGGGAAAAAAGGCTAAGGAGTCTGCGGTGGAATTGTAGATCACAATTTTTTTGAGTGTAAGATGTATATCATGAAACAAGAAGTAGTGGAGTTCGAAAGCGCCAACCCAACAACCGCGGGCATAAAATTGGCTAAGTATGGAAAGTCATATCGGTCTGTCGGATTCGTCATGTGAGGATATAAATGGAGATGAAGATATGTCATCCCGCCAACACTGGAACCCGCGATCATAGAAAGGCAACTAAGTATATAACTAGAAAGTGATAATACACGGGAATAAGACAAGGGAAAAAGGGATAAGTTTCTCATAGAAGAACATCTATTGTTCGTTTATTATGCCAATCCTTTCGAACCCCTGGTGAGTTCTCACTAGTAAAAGAATAAATTGCAAATCACGGAAGTTCTTTGGGTGCAAGATGTATATCACAGAACAGGGGACATAAGTGTTGGATACCACAAACCTGGAACTCATTGATTAGATAATTGGCTAAGTATTGAAAGGGACTACAGTCGGTTGGGCTCATGGTGTGAAGATATTGATAAAGAGTTTCCAATTTGTGAATCCAGGAGGTCGTGATCATATAGATGTGACTAAATATAGAACCACAAAGGGATAATAGAGGGGGAGAAAAGAGAAAAAATTATGAGAAAGTGTTTATATTTATTCTAATAGTATTTATATTAATATATATTAATAGATTACTTCTGGTCCAAATCCAGATCATCTTCCAATTTGTAGGATCATGTTCGGTTCGCAAATTTCGTTGAAATCCATAAGAAACATCTATTGTTTGTTTATAAATTTCAATCCTTTCAAACCCCTGGTGAGTTCTCACTAGTAAAAGTATAAATTGTAGATCACGAAAGTTCTGTGGGTGCAAGATGCATATGACGGAACATGGGACATAAGTGTTGGATATCGCAAACCTGGGACCCGGTGATCATATAATTGGCTAAGTATTGAAAGGGACCACGGTTAGTCGGGCTCATGGTGTGAATATATAGATAAAGAATTTCCAATTTGTGAATCCATGAGGCCATGATCATATAGATGAGACTAAATATAGAACCAAAAAGGGATAATAGAGGGGGGGAAGAGAGGAAAAATTAAGAGTTTTTATACATTCCAGTAGACACATTGTATATTGCGAAACTCCGAACACTGTTTGCAACTCACGGAAGATTCAAAACACAATTTTGAGGCCGTCAATCCGGGAACCTGCAATCGAAAAAGTGTCCAAGTATGGAATAGGCAAACGATGGCNAATTGTAGATCACAATTTTTTTGAGTGTAAGATGTATATCATGAAACAAGAAGTAGTGGAGTTCGAAAGCGCCAACCCAACAACCGCGGGCATAAAATTGGCTAAGTATGGAAAGGCATATCGGTCTGTCGGATTCGTCATGTGAGGATATAAATGGAGATGAAGATATGTCATCCCGCCAACACTGGAACCCGCGATAATAGAAAGGCAACTAAGTATATAACTAGAAAGTGATAATACACGGGAATAAGACAAGGGAAAAAGGGATAATTTTCTCATAGAAGATCATCTATTGTTCGTTTATTATGCCAATCCTTTCGAACCCCTGGTGAGTTCTCACTAGTAAAAGAATAAATTGCAAATCATGGAAGTTCTTTGGGTGCAAGATGTATATCACAGAACAGGGGACATAAGTGTTGGATACCACAAACCTGGAACTCAGTGATTAGATAATTGGCTAAGTATTGAAAGGGACTGCAGTCGGTTGGGATCATGGTGTGAAGATATTGATAAAGAGTTTCCAATTTGCGAATCCAGGAGGTCGTGATCATATAGATGTGAGTAAATATAGAACCACAAAGGGATAATAGAGGGGGAGAAAAGAGAAAAAATTAAGAGAAAGTGTTTATATTTATTCCAATAGTATTTATATTAATATATATTAATAGATTATTTCTGGTCCAAATCCAGATCATCTTCCAATTTGTAGGATCATGTTCGGTTCGTAAATTTCGTTGAAATCCATAAGAAACATCTATTGTTTGTTTATAAATTTCAATCCTTTCAAACCCCTGGTGAGTTCTCACTAGTAAAAGTATAAATTGCAGATCACGAAATTTCTGTGGGTGCAAGATGCATATGATGGAACATGGGACATAAGTGTTGGATATCGCAAACCTGGGACCCGGTGATCAGATAATTGGCTAAGTATTGAAAGGGACCACGGTTAGTCGGGCTCATGGTGTGAATATATAGATAAAGAATTTCCAATTTGTGAATCCATGAGGCCATGATCATATAGATGCGACTAAATATAGAACCACAAAGGGATAATAGAGGGGGGGAAGAGAGGAAAAATTAAGAGTTTTTATACATTCCAGTAGACACATTGTATATTGTGAAACTCCGAACACTGTTTGCAACTCACGGAAGATTCAAAACACAATTTTGAGGCCGTCAATCCGGGAACCTGCAATCGAAAAAGTGTCCAAGTATGGAATAGGCAAACGATGGCCAAGACTTGTTTTCGCTAATATATTGAAATTTTTAATAGCTTTGACATTACCTAGAAAGATCTTCTTTGCATGTTTCTAGACAAGTTCTGTAAGGATGACTGGTTCTTGATAGTTTTTCTTATTAATGACGATATTTACGGTTGTTTCATGATGTATTTTTAGTATTAAACCTTTGGTGTTGCATATCTGGAAAGAAGTACGAGGATGGGCAGAACAGGAAAAAATGACTAGGAGTTGGATATTTCGTGAACCCGCCAACATGAGGATCCAAAATAGGGTGACAAGGTCTCCCCAGAAGACGCAAGGCCCTGAAAACCAAATTGTATAGCTCGAAACATTTGAATGCATAATTGGATTCTTAATAAAAATAGAAAAGATACAATGGCACACACTCACATTACACAAATATTTTTACCTTGGAAACCCAAACCGAGAAAACCAACAACTTGTTTAGAGATGGACCTCTAATTCTTTATTCATCATCCATATTCATCCAAAACCCCATGACATCCAAAACCCCTAATCCATTGACCCAGATTATTCAACAACCCTAATTCCTTAATCAGAATTAGAAAACCATAAACAAAAATCGTGCATTGAAAAACGCTAAAAACATATGCAAAAAACCACCAATTTTTAGTCCAGGGGATCCCACCCCCCTGCAACCCCCTGTGACCCCCCTAACACATACCCAAAATTCTCCCACTTGTTTTTTTATTTTCATACATTTGGTCACATGATTACATAGTCAACAATCTAGGGAAACAATGCCCATTTTTTCTCTACACTAGGAAAACTTCTCAATGCTCACAAATGTTGTCAATGAATCTGCAATATTCTTCAAAGTGTCTACTTCCATCAACACCACCCTCTTGTATTCAACCATGTCTCTCACAAAGTGATATTGAACATCAATATGCTTTTTTTTTAATGATAAGTCATGTTCTTCGCTAGGAAGATTGCACTCTAACTGTCACAATCTATAATTATAGCTTGTTGTACCAACCCAATACCTTAACACAATCTATGTAACCATATTGCTTCCTTTCTTACATGAGTGGCTACCATGGATTCAACTTATGTAGTTAAGAGTGCCAATACAACCTATCTTTTTATCATCCAACTAATTGCTCCTCCAAACATGTTAAACACATACCCACTTGTAGATATTTTGTGATCCAAAACTCTAGCCTAGTCTGCATCAATAAACCCACGTACGTCCAACACTTTGTCCAATCCTGGTCGTCCTTGGTAGCACAATCTGTAAGTAGTATTTCCACACAAATACCTGAAAACCCTCTTTACTGTTGTCCAGTTCTCCTTCCTTGGTTTTGACATATACCTGCTCAAAACTCCCACTCCATGTGCAAGGTCCGATCTAGTACAAACCATTGCATACATCAAATTGCCAACCACACTAGCATAAAAAACACTTGACATGTATTCTTCCTATTCCCATGTCTTGGTACACTTATATGCATACAACTTTACACATGCATGAATAGGAACCCTGACCTATTTACTAAACCTCTGCAATATTGTCTTGGCATATTTCCTCTGTTTTAACATGAGTTTATTGTTTTCCTGATATCTTGTAATTTCCATTCCCAAAATGAAATTTGCAGCACCAAGATCCTTCAT
>JZKD02S2090519.1:38769-49377 GCA_000966675.3 Picea glauca
CATCATACCTTTATGAACTTGCCAATGTATTTGGCGCATATCATATCATATATGTTTGTATCCCAAGGTCTTAGAACCATACAATAAAATTTGTTTATGTAAGAATCGAGTGAAAGCCCATAGCAAGGATAAAAACAATATGACCAGATCCAATATAATTTTCATAAGATCATAACAAAACCAGTAACCCTTATGCCCAAAGGTTTTAACAATGAAATACGTCAAAACGCGTAATCAAGGTAAGATCAAGAACATAAGGTCTGATAAAAAACTTTAGCAATCATATGATAAACCAGTGATCAAGTATCAACCGAAGACGACGAAAATCTAATCAGCAAAAAGAAGTGTTTTCACACTTGCAGTTGTGAAAAACTAAAAACGAAATTGAATTGGAATTGTCGCAAAAGATAAGACGAATGTCGATTAGCATAAAGCGACAATGATTTGTCATGATACCGCAAGGGGTGTAGGCATCTTTTTGAGAGTAATCAAAAAAAGGGTTGGCTTCCAACACGATCTTGCTGAAAATGTATGTCGTTTGTTCTGCTAAAGGATAGAACTATGAGTCGATGATCCCCTCGTGTACTAAGTCCTAGATGTAGTGCATGGGGATCTCGATGTTTTTTGTTCGTTGCCTCTGAACTAGATCTCTGTAGAACTTCAAAGTTCTCTGGTTGTCACACCAGATGACAATCAATCAATGAAACTGAATGCCCAAATCAGTGAGAAAATGTTATGTTAACTACCCCTTTGTACTCTGCCTCAGCTGAAGATAGAGCAATGACAACTTGCTTCTTGCTTGACCAACAGATAGGCCTGGAACCAATACTGAGTGAGTAACCAGATGTGGACTTGCGATCAATGTTATTTCCAACCCAATCGGAATCAGTAAACCCAATGAGATCTAATGTAGACTCTGTTGCATAATGAATCCCAAAGGTGATGGTTCCATGTACGTATCAAAGGATACACTTTGTATATTTCCAATGTAGCTCATGCGGCTCCTGCATGAACCTGGAAACTACGCCAACTGCATATGAGAGGTCTGGTCTGGGGTGTGTGAGATAAAACAAGCTCCCCACTAGATGTTTGTACAGTTTTTTGTCAACCAGTGGAGTCTCCCCGCTATCCTCAAGTTTAACTCCTGATAGGAAAGGAGTCGGAGCATACTTTCATTCTGTCATGTGAAATATCTCAAGGAGATCTCATGCATACTTGGCTTGAGATAGTTTGATGCTTGATGCATCCTGACTAATCTCAAGTCCAAGGAAGAAGTGTAGAGGACCCATGTACATCATCAAAAACCTATCATGAAGAATCCTCTTGACTGCAACAATCACTGAAGTCGAGCAACCAGTGATCAACAAATCATCGACATACAAAACTAGAAGTAGAAGAATCAGTTGTCCTGAGCATGTATACATTTGGGTCTGATTTACAATGTACAAAGTTTTGTGACAATAGGTAGGAGTCCATCTTGGAATACCATGCCCTCAGAGCCTGCTTGAGGCCATAAAGTGACTTCTTCAGTCGATAGACCAAAGATAAGTCCTGCATAAATCCCTGGCGCTGATCCATGTAGATCTCCTCAAAGAGATCACCATGAAGAAATGCATTCTTCATGTCCATCTTATGGACTTCCCATCCCTTGGCTTCTGCAATGGCAAGTGCCAATCGTATGGAATCCATCTTCATTACTAGAGAGAAGGTATCATCATAGTCAATACCATGAACCTGCTGAAATACTTTGGCAACAAGCCTAGATTTGTATCTTTTGATCTGTCCATCTACTGCACTCTTGGTCCTGTAGACCCATTTGGCCCTGACAAGTTTCCTCCTAGAAGGAAGGGGAACCAGATCCCAATTCTAGTTCTCAAGGAGGGAGTTGTACTCCTCATGCATGGCGGATTTCCAAAAGGGATTTATAGAAGCCTCGCCATAAGACTATGGATCTAAAGACTGACCCAAGAAAATATGCCTTGAAGTCAATGGTTCAGTGGCAGTGAGTTCAATAGGAGACTCCTCGAAACTAGATTGAGTCCTCCTAGTATCGGTTGGATCACCGACAAGATCCCCTGCATCTTGAAGAGTATTTTGTGCCCACTTGGACCTCTTCTCTGGCTCTACAACTGCATCTGGATGCTCTGACTCTGCATCTTACTATACTAAATCTAAATCTAAATCTGAATCATCTGATTCCTCTGAATTAGAACTCTCGTCTGAAGAAGAGTCATCATGTGCATGCTCATAATCTCGGATAGGTGGAAGAGTGAAGGTGTCTGCATGCCACTGTTGAGGTACATGTGAGACACATTCCTTGAATTGGACACTATGCTCAATGATGAACTGGTCTGATGAAATATCAATATGATGATATCCCTTCACACCGTCAGGGTATCCAACAAAAATGCACTCGGTGCTCTATGGATCAAGTGCCTTCCTCTTTTCATAGGGAATCTGGGCCCATGCACGAGAACCAAAAATGCGAAAGTGGGTCACTTTTGGTTTGAGGCCACTCTAAGCCTCGTAGGGGGTCTTATCCTTGACAGATCTATGGGGAGAAATATTTTGGATGTATGTTGCACATTTAAGTTCTTCGGCCCATAGTCTCTGTGGTAGTGACTTTGCATGCAACATGCAAGATGCCATCTCCTTTAGAGATCTGTTTTTCCGCTCAACAACTTCGTTTTTCTACAAAGTGTAGGGAACTGTATGCTGCAATTGAATCCTTGCCTCATGAAAAATATTATGGATCTCATGATTTTCATACTCTCCTCCATTATCAGTTCGAAGGACTTTGATCTTCTTTCCAGACAGTGTCTCAACGATGGCTTTGAAATCTTTGAGGTGTTGAAAGACTTCTGATTTTTTCCTAAGAAAGTAGATCCAAGTAAAACATGAGAAATTGTCAACAAAAATGAGAACAAACCTCGCATTGTTGATCGATGGATGTGGAAAAGGACCCATGAGGTCACTGTGGATCAGATCTAAAGGTGTGGAAGCTTGCTGAGACTTTCCCTTGTTCAATTTCTCTTGAGGGTGTTTTTTGAGAACACATCCCTCACATACTCCCTTGGAGAAATGGATGTTTGGTAGACCATCAACTAATATGTTCTTGCTAAGATATTTCATGTATCTAAAATTCAAATTTCCAAACCTTTCATGCCATATCCTACTACTTTCATCAGCATGAGTAAGCAGTAAAGTAGAATCAGGTTCAATGAATTCAGAAAATGTATACAATCTAGACTGATGATTTACCTCACCGGTAGAAACCCTAGAGTTGGTTTGCATGTCGTAGATTTCCACGACATTTGATTTGAATACAAATTTCTTTCTAGTGCCAGAATTTTTCATCTGATATATGGAGAGAAGGTTGACAGAAAGTTTGGGAACATGCAACACGCTCTTGAAGCTTCCATTGGTGAGTTCAATCCTTCCTTTTCCAGTGACCTCAATAGAAGAGTTGTCCCCCATTAGAATAGGAGGACATTTGCATGAATCCAATGAAGAATAGACTACTTCTGATGCATCCATGTGATGTGATGCTCCTAAATCTACGATCAAAGCATCAGGAGAGGATTTGATGGCAATCAAGGCATGGATATAATTGATTTTCATGGAATTCATATCTTTTGGCTTCTTCTTCTTTGCACCCTCGGGGATGCAATCTCCAAGGTTGTTTTTATGAATTATTTGAGACATCAAATATATTTGTTTTTGCATGCATGCAGATTCTGAATGGAATCCTTTGTGACAATATGTGCATTTCTCTCCTTTTCTTTCCTTTTCTCCTTTGGATCTGGAGGCATTGGTGAAGGGTTTTGTGTACCCTTTCTTCTTTGTATGTGCATGAGATTTCCTCTTATATTTATATTTATATTTTTTATATTTGTGGATTCCATCATGCACAGTGAGTGCATGCGCCCTTGGGCCTTTTATTGCTCCCATGTTGATGAGCTTGGTTTGTTCTTGTGTCAGGGATTCGATAAAGTCCTCAAGAGAAGGCCTCTTCCAGGTGGCTCCAGAGGTGAATCTGAAAATATGGAATGTAGATACAAATAAAAATAATTTAGTACCAATCTTGGAGAGAATGGCGAGAACCATTTGTTTCTCCTCCTTTGATTTATCAACCCCGGAAGATTTGAGTTGCGACGGTAAATCCTTGAATTTTGTAAAGAAATCTTGGATATTCTTGAATCTTTTTGGATCCAATGTGAGCATATCCACCTCCATAATTTGTCCCCTCATCTCATCATGTTTGAAAAAGATCCCTTCCAATATCGTCCATGCTTCATTGGGAGTCTTATAGGAAGATATATGAAAAATGAGATCGGGAGAAATAAGACTTCAAATTGTCCCGAGTGCCTCGTCCATGCGATTTAAGTACTTGGATTTTTCTATGGATGATGTCAACTCTGGATATGTATTCATGGTTAACCTGTACAACCCTCTGGATTGGAGATGTATGGATATTTTCTCCTTCCATGAAAAATAGTTGTAAGGTGTAAGAATGAATTCTTTTTGGAATTCCATCTTTCTGCTATCTTCGATCTTTTGTACCTGCAAAATTTTTTGATGTAGATTTTGCTTAGAAGTCGGTCGGCTCTGATACCATGTAAATGTGTTGAACCTGCATAGAATAGATCTAGCTAAACAATGATACACACATTTGCAGAGAGAATAGGAGAAACAAGAAGAAGGAGAGAAAGAATGAAAAAATTCTCATTAATCGTTGTGAATAATGAATAATTTACACATGATATACTCTGTATAACTCAATGAGTTCGACTTGAGGTGAACCAATGCACCATAGTGGTGTTCTAGAGTGATTTTTACACACACCAGTAGTTACGGGAGTGAACTGCCACCTATTCTAGTCTCTTAGGTAGTTACGGGAGTGAACTGCCACCTAGTTGAGTTAACTAGTCAACTAGTCTTCAGTTAACTGACTGAACAGAGAGTAGTGAGGAGTTAACTTAGGGAATCAAGGCTAATGCACCACTCTGGTGATAATACCGAGGCAAGGTCTAATTAGCATGGTGATTATCCCAATGTTTCATGGTGATGATCCCAATGCAACATCTAAACTCAACTCAACTAGTCAAATCGAAGTGTCAATTGAAAGAGAATATTCTCCAGGTGGAATATTCTCCCCTAAAATATAGGAGACTGGATAATGACTAATAAACAAGGAATAACCTTAGGAAAAATAAATCCTAGGTGTGTGTGAANGGAGCATACTTTCATTCTGTCATGTGAAATATCTCAAGGAGATCTCATGCATACTTGGCTTGAGATAGTTTGATGCTTGATGCATCCTGACTAATCTCAAGTCCAAGGAAGAAGTGTAGAGGACCCATGTACATCATCAAAAACCTATCATGAAGAATCCTCTTGACTGCAACAATCACTGAAGTCGAGCAACCAGTGATCAACAAATCATCGACATACAAAACTAGAAGTAGAAGAATCAGTTGTCCTGAGCATGTATACATTTGGGTCTGATTTACAATGTACAAAGTTTTGTGACAATAGGTAGGAGTCCATCTTGGAATACCATGCCCTCAGAGCCTGCTTGAGGCCATAAAGTGACTTCTTCAGTCGATAGACCAAAGATAAGTCCTGCATAAATCCCTGGCGCTGATCCATGTAGATCTCCTCAAAGAGATCACCATGAAGAAATGCATTCTTCATGTCCATCTTATGGACTTCCCATCCCTTGGCTTCTGCAATGGCAAGTGCCAATCGTATGGAATCCATCTTCATTACTAGAGAGAAGGTATCATCATAGTCAATACCATGAACCTGCTGAAATACTTTGGCAACAAGCCTAGATTTGTATCTTTTGATCTGTCCATCTACTGCACTCTTGGTCCTGTAGACCCATTTGGCCCTGACAAGTTTCCTCCTAGAAGGAAGGGGAACCAGATCCCAATTCTAGTTCTCAAGGAGGGAGTTGTACTCCTCATGCATGGCGGATTTCCAAAAGGGATTTATAGAAGCCTCGCCATAAGACTATGGATCTAAAGACTGACCCAAGAAAATATGCCTTGAAGTCAATGGTTCAGTGGCAGTGAGTTCAATAGGAGACTCCTCGAAACTAGATTGAGTCCTCCTAGTATCGGTTGGATCACCGACAAGATCCCCTGCATCTTGAAGAGTATTTTGTGCCCACTTGGACCTCTTCTCTGGCTCTACAACTGCATCTGGATGCTCTGACTCTGCATCTTACTATACTAAATCTAAATCTAAATCTGAATCATCTGATTCCTCTGAATTAGAACTCTCGTCTGAAGAAGAGTCATCATGTGCATGCTCATAATCTCGGATAGGTGGAAGAGTGAAGGTGTCTGCATGCCACTGTTGAGGTACATGTGAGACACATTCCTTGAATTGGACACTATGCTCAATGATGAACTGGTCTGATGAAATATCAATATGATGATATCCCTTCACACCGTCAGGGTATCCAACAAAAATGCACTCGGTGCTCTATGGATCAAGTGCCTTCCTCTTTTCATAGGGAATCTGGGCCCATGCACGAGAACCAAAAATGCGAAAGTGGGTCACTTTTGGTTTGAGGCCACTCTAAGCCTCGTAGGGGGTCTTATCCTTGACAGATCTATGGGGAGAAATATTTTGGATGTATGTTGCACATTTAAGTTCTTCGGCCCATAGTCTCTGTGGTAGTGACTTTGCATGCAACATGCAAGATGCCATCTCCTTTAGAGATCTGTTTTTCCGCTCAACAACTTCGTTTTTCTACAAAGTGTAGGGAACTGTATGATGAAATTGAATCCTTGCCTCATGAAAAATATTATGGATCTCATGATTTTCATACTCTCCTCCATTATCAGTTCGGAGGACTTTGATCTTCTTTCCAGACTGTGTCTCAACGATGGCTTTGAAATCTTTGAGGTGTTGAAAGACTTCTGATTTTTGCCTAAGAAAGTAGATCCAAGTAAAACATGAGAAATAGTCAACAAAAATGAGAACAAACCTCGCATTGTTGATCGATGGATGTGGAAAAGGACCCATGAGATCACTGTGGATCAGATCTAAAGGTGTGGAAGCTTGCTGAGACTTTCCCTTGTTGAATTTCTCTTGAGGGTGTTTTTTGAGAACACATCCCTCACATACTCCCTTGGAGAAATGGATGTTTGGTAGACCATCAACTAATATTTTCTTGCTAAGATATTGCATGTATCTAAAATTCAAATTTCCAAACCTTTCATGCCATATCCTACTACTTTCATCAGCATGAGTAAGCAGTAAAGTAGAATCAGGTTCAATGAATTCAGAAAATGTATACAATCTAGACTGATGATTTACCTCACCGGTAGAAACCCTAGAGTTGGTTTGCATGTCGTAGATGTCCACGACATTTGATGTGAATACAAATTTCTTTCTAGTGCCAGAATTTTTCATCTGATATATGGAGAGAAGGTTGACAGAAAGTTTGGGAACATGCAGCACGCTCTCGAAGCTTCCATTGGTGAGTTCAATCCTTCCTTTTCCAGTGACCTCGATAGAAGAGTTGTCCCCCATTAGAATAGGAGGGCATTTGCATGCATCCAATGAAGAATAGACTACTTCTGATGCATCCATGTGATGTGATGCTCCTAAATCTACGATCAAAGCATCAGGAGAGGATTTGATGGCAATCAAGGCATGGATATAATTGCTTTTCTTGGAATTCATATCTTTTGGCTTCTTCTTCTTTGCACCCTCGGGGATGCAATCTCCAAGGTTGTTTTTATGAATTATTTGAGACATCAAATATATTTGTTTTTGCATGCATGCAGATTCTGAATGGAATCCTTTGTGACAGTATGTGCATTTCTCTCCTTTTCTTCCCTTTTCTCCTTTGGATCTGGAGGCATTGGCGAAGGGTTTTGTGTACCCTTTCTTCTTTGTATGTGCATGAGCTTTACTCTTATATTTATCTTTATATTTTTTATATTTGTGGATTCCATCATGCATAGTGAGTGCATGCGCCCTTGGGCCTTTTATTGCTCCCATGTTGATGAGCTTGGTTTGTTCTTGTGTCAGGGATTCAATAAAGTCCTCAAGAGAAGGCCTCTTCCAGGTGGCTCCAGAGGTGAATCTGAAAATATGGAATGTATATACAAATAAAAATAATTTAGTACCAATCTTGGAGAGAATGGCGAGAACCATTTGTTTCTCCTCCTTTGATTTATCAACCCCGGAAGATTTGAGTTGCGACAGTAAATCCTTGAATTTTGTAAAGAAATCTTGGATATTCTCGAATCTTTTTGGATCCAATGTGAGCATATCCACCTCCATAATTTGTCCCCTCATCTCATCATGTTTGAAAAATATCCCTTCCAATATGGTCCATTCTTCATTGGGAGTCTTATAGGAAGATATATGAAAAATGAGATCGGGAGAAATAAGACTTCAAATTGTTCCGAGTGCCTCGTCCATGCGATTTAAGTACTTGGATTTTTCTATGGATGATGTCGACTCTGGATCTGTATTCATGGTTAACCTGTACAACCCTCTGGATTGGAGATGTATGGATATTTTCTCCTTCCATGAAAAATAGGTGTAAGGTGTAAGAATGAATTCTTTTTGGAATTCCATCTTTCTGCTATCTTCGATCTTTTGTACCTGCAAAATTTTTTGATGTAGATTTTTCTTAGAAGTCCGTCGGCTCTAATACCATGTAAATGTGTTGAACCTGCATATAATAGATCTAGCTAAACAATTATACACACATTTGCAGAGAGAATAGGAGAAAGAATAAGAAGGAGAGAAAGAATGAAAAAATTTTAATTAATCGTTGTGAATAATGAATCATTTACACATGATATACTCTGTATAACTCAATGAGTTCGACTTGAGGTGAACCAATGCACCATAGTGGTGGTCTAGAGTGATTTTTACACACACCAGTAGTTACAGGAGTGAACTGCCACCTATTCTAGTCTCTTAGGTAGTTACGGGAGTGAACTGCCACCTAGTTGAGTTAACTAGTCAACTAGTCTTCAGTTAACTGACTGAACAGAGAGTAGTGAGGAGTTAACTTAGGGAATCAAGGCTAATGCACCACTCTGTTGATGATACCGAGGCAAGGTCTAATTAGCATGGTGATTATCCCAATGTTTCATGGTGATGATCCCAATGCAACATCTAAACTCAACTTAACTAATCAAATCGAAGTGTCAACTGAAAGAGAATATTCTCCAGCTGGAATATTCTCCCCTAAAATATAGGAGACTGGATAATGACTAATAAACAAGGAATAATCTTAGGAAAAATAAATCCTAGGTGTGTGTGAAGTAACTCCAACAGATGTGTGTATGTTATGGATGATGATGATGATGATGCATGATGTATACGTACACATGCATGAGAGAAATTAGTCAGTCTAAGCATATTTATCTATATGGAGTGTTCTAGGTGCATCATATCCCCTTTTCAAATATTTTGTTATTTTTATTATATGAATTGAGAACAACAATTTATATCTTTGATTTTCCCATTTAGCTCTTCAATTTTAATTGTTATTATTTGGGAGCATTAACCTTGGGAAATGGGTCCTCTCTTTTCAATTTTATTTATTATAAAAATGAACTATAGTACTCCTCATGATGGACTCAATGTTAATATGAAAAACATAGTAAGAAGTGAATTTAGTAAATACTAGACATTGGAAAATCACCTCGCCTATTGTTAGAAATAAATTCCAATGCCAAAACAAATGGAATTTAAAAAGTCAAAATGTGAAACAAGTGATGCATGGAAGCGTAGTCCCTGCCAGGTTGGAATGGGAATAAATGCATTGCTACAACAGGACCGAGTACAGACACGTGGGAATCAATTTGAAGTACATGTGGTATCCATGCAGAGGATGACTTTGTGGCAGCATGCCACTGGCTAGTCACAAGATATTTGGCTTGTAGATGATCCCTCATGTTAATATGCGAACGAGGAAGTTTTTCTCCGGAGTGTTTCCTGGGATGTATATAGTTTAAACATGGTACTTAGAAAACTTTTGTCTAAATTATTTGCAATAAAGATTCCTGGGAAAAAGGACCAAGAAGCATAGACAATAAACATTAAAAAAAAATAGAATATTAAACAAAGGTTGGATCTGTTCCATATTTCTGAAGCATACACACTAAACATTCAAACACAATAGAATATTAATAATGTGTTGCAACAAAGGTTCCTGTTTTCTTTGAAATCTATCAAAAATATGGAATTTGTTCCATATTTCTGAAGCATATACATTAAAAATTCAAATACAATAGAATAATAATAATGTCTTGCAACAAAGGTTCCTGGACACAAAAAATTTAGCATTCCCAAATTAGTTTTCTTTGAAATTTATCAAAAATATATTTCTGGAATCTGTTCCATATTTATGTTTTTGTTCCAAACATTCAAACACAATAGAATATTAATAATGTCTTGCAACAAAGGTTCATGTTTCTTTGAAATTTATCAAAGTTCCATATTTCTGAAGAATACACATTAAACATTCAAATACAATAGAATACTAATAATGTCTTGCAACAAAGGTTCCTGGACACAAAAAAATTAGCATTCCCGAATTAGTTTTCTTTGAAATTTATC
>JZKD02S2090541.1:0-25192 GCA_000966675.3 Picea glauca
CCACTTATACAAGCACCAACTTGCATATAGAAAACTCTGTGTTTTCCCAAGCACCACCCTGCCACCCTGTTTTCTAGCCACAACTAGATGGAAGCTATAACTCCCAATATTCAAGCACCAACTTGAATATCAGAGGACCACAGTCCTCCCTAGCACCACCCAACCACCCTGATTATAAATATTTTTTACTGAAACTTATTACAGTGATTCAATAGTTGTCATTGGCTTACCAGGCTTATCATTGTTCTGCTATGCTGCTCCGATCTCATGTATTAGTGTCTCTCTGCTTGCATCTTCTTGCGCTTTATGATCTTTTGCTTTTATCTACAAGTGCACCTTAGCCTTCTTTTATTGTCTCAGTTATGCATCTATGTTCTTTGCTTCTACCGTGCTTTATGCTCTACATCTTATTTTGATTCTATGAATTACGCCTCTTCTGTTACTCATCTCTGAGTTTTATCTCACACTGTGCATACTGTAATTTTCCCTTTCTTACAGTTCAACTCATTTTCCATTCAGAATAGCTAACCTTCCACAGTCATTGCATCTCCATTTTATCCTATACCACCTATTCAATTACACATTGAATCTCCAAGAAAACGCATCAGCAACTGAATCTCCAACCATCCAAGAATCATGATTCAGTTCTGGTAACTAAATCGTAACTGATCAATTACCTGTGAGGTGAAACAGTAACCCTTCGATCAAGTTTCCAATTAACCATCACCATTGGATTAAATCCGTAGGATTTTGCATTTATCTCATATGTCCACTAGCTGTGACCGAGCGCTAAACAGAATTTGAATTTCGTGATTTCGCATCTCGGCATTCCTGTGATGAAGGGTCTCGACACTCCAAGTCACGATTGTCGAGACTCGGAGATGGAGTTTAGCACCGCTAGTTTCTTCCCCTCACGTTACCACCGGTGGTGACCACAAGCTGCGCCAAAAGGTGCTTCGTATTTCGTGAACTTATGAACTTCATCGAGCCTGATCAACGGTCGAGATCTCCAATGATCCGACGGTCCAGATCTCATCACGATCTCGCATATCGTGATTCCTATGATGAAGGTTCTCAATACTCCAACTCGCGATCATCGATACTTCGAGATGTAGCTTAACACCGCTAGCTTCTTCCTCCATCTTCCGTAGATGTAACCACTGGCTATGACCACAGCCTTATTCGAAAACGCATTTTGCACTTTCATGTCTCGGGTATTCTGTGATGAGTCCTCTTGACTCTTCATGTTACGAACTCCGAAATAGAACTTGGCTTCTCTAGCTCTGCTCTCCATCTCTCGACAATGTGACCACGAGATATGACCACTTGCCAATCAAATGAGCACTTTGCTCCTTTGACTTTCCAGTCAGCGAAACGATGATCTTTCGCCATGTTTCCTATGGAACCAACGGTCCAGATATTATCGCGATTTCACCATGTGTCCTTCTTGAATCAATAGTCAAGATCTTATCTCGATTTTGCAACTTCACGAGCCTTCGTCATGCATGATCAATGGTCCACGATCTCGATGGTTTGATGGTCCAGATCTTTTTGTGATCTCCAATATCGCGAGTTCCCACACCATGCTCCGTTGACTACTCCAATGTGCATGTCAGCAAAAATTCCAATCACTTGCCACGTGTCCTATGACTCCAATGGTTAGGATTGTTATCATGATTTTGCATATCATGAGTTTGAACCTCTTTCCTTTGGATTTCCTGAACTGCGAAACTCTGAAACGAAACCTTTTTCGTGCTTTGATTGTTTTCCTCCTTCTGAGCTTACACTGTTGATCTTGCCACCTTTGTCGTGCTTTGATTGTTTTCCTCCTTCTGAGCTTACACTGTTGATCTTGCCATTATCGTTATGCTACTGATCGTGCTAATCTTCGCCATCTGATTGTGTTGATCTTCGCCATCAATGACAAACACACATACTCTGCCTCTGTCTAAAAACATGCCAACACTTTTGAAGTGTCATTGTTCATAGTACTCTCTAAATTAAAAACGATACTTAGTAAATTTCAAAGGATCAAAATTCATTTAAAACATATACATGTACATATTGATGATGGTCCAAATTTTTGACGTTATCGCTTGTGACTAGAACCAGCATAGATCCATCTCAACTCCATATCTATCATGTGTTGAGAGGGATCAAATCCCTCGAGGTGAAAACATGTCCTCAAGTTTTTCACACTAAAAAAGGCTTGCACCTTAAGGAATTTGATCCCTCTTCGCTCATGATAGATATGGAGTTAAGATGGATCTACGTTGGTGTTTCTTTCCAAATGTATCTCGTTATTTTTTTTCTCTAAAATTCAAAACGCTTGTTAATGGAATGTAATCCACAAAATAAACTAAGTAAGGAATTGATGTAAGGAAAATTATTTTAAATAAGTGAGTACAGTCACTGCACTTTGATTAATTCAATATAGAATTATAATAAAAGAGACCCCCTTTGATGTTATCCATATTCACCCATAAGGACTCATTGAAATAAACAAACCAAGTTAGTGTTCACTATTGTATCAAGTTAGTCAACATAGTATGGAGCCTTCTATTAATAATTCTTCTTCGGATTAATAATACTTGAAACAATATTAATGGTTCTTCTCAAGAGTAATAATATTTGAAATAATGTTGATAGTATTSATATCTAAGACAAGGAATCTTTWTGATTTAAATGGAGGAGGAAGAGTTGGTATATTATTCTCATCATCTTATTGATGATAGGGAAGAAAATGGCATCATCTTATTGATGATAGGGAAGAAAATGGCATCATCTTATTGATGATAGGGAAGAAAATGCCATCTTCTTCTTACAAGAAGACTTCATTGGTAGCAAGAGCCCTATGGAGTTGGAGAAACACTTGACCTCGAAACCTTAGAAATAGTCCCTAGTTCTCCTTATGGTATGGAATTTTCAGCACAATGAGTGAAGCTATGTAGTTGACTAGGGTTGGATTATCACATAATTTTCCAATTGAAAGAAGCTTGAACCTAGTCCTAACCCATAGGGTATACCACCATGGGCATATTGAAACCCCTTGAGGGCATATGATAGAAAAAAACCTTATGGGAAAGCACATCTTGGATTTAGGTCCCATCGTCGATGACGATAGAAAAACGAATCACTTGTGCAAATAGTTTTATCCTAAGATCATTTAGAGAGTACACCAATATTCAAGTGGGATGGATCAATGCATGGTACATCAAAATATTAATGTCATTAATTCCTCACTAATGCACTTCAATTTCCTATATTCACCCACTCAAACCTGTATTTATAGACATCTCTTTCATGTTAATAATCCAAACCCTCTTATTATCGATCCCTCAAGTTTGATATCTCATCGGAATGCTCAATAGGCTCTAAGTATTGAACCATCTAAGGAGATTTTGGTTGGAAATATTCCATAACTTTCTATCGAGGTAACCTGTGATGAGCATGTGGGGAACATCTTTAATAAATTTGCAAGTGGGAGCTCGGAGACAAAAGAGAGCAATGACATTCAAGGAAATAAATCTATAGGGAAATGTGTTAAATTATGCACTGAGAGGATAAAAATAGTTCTTGGAGAGGATGTTATAATGAGCCAAATCATGTCATTTCAAGAGATGGCCCTGGTAAGTAAATTTTATGGTCTCTCAATCATCAAAACCCTTCAATTGTGGATGAGTGATTTATGGTTCCCTTTCTAATCTAGAATCCAAACTTTTATGTGTTGGCTAGAGGTTGGCTTAATTTTCTATTTATAAAGGATGAAGATTCCAATCAAATTCGTGAAGGGAAATGGCTCTGAGAGAGCTACATTTAATCATTGAAACCAAGGTATTTGAGGTTCAACCCCGAAAGGGATAAATATAACACCCAACCGATATGGGTAAGGCTTCCAATGCTCCTATCATAATTATGGAATGCTCAAAACCTCAAGACCATTGGAAATTCAATAGGTAAATCCATCTATCCCAATGGGAGAAATGAGCAAAGGAATTTAAGGATGATGGACCAATTTTGTGTTGAGGTTGAGATGGCCTTCTTGATAACATAGCCATTGAAATTGGGAAATGGATTTATATTCAATCCATTGACTCTGTAAATATTTCCTTTAGATGTTCTTTTTACTAGATTTACAATCATTTTAAGTTTGATTGTACTACAGGATGGAAATCTGGCATAGGGAATATGCATTATGCTCACCATGGTTCCTCTCCCAAATTTGGAACAATATCACACTCACACCAGGGAAATCCAGCTCGAACAAAGGTAGTGTAAAAGGATAAACAAAATACTTATCTTCCTACATTGATGGAATACCAACTAGCAATGAATGGGACACTAGAAAAAAATAATATCGAAGAGAATACCATCATGTTCACTAACTTGGACCCTCCCAACATGCAAAATCATAAGGTGGAAGAAAAAAGAAACAATAATATAGGAACTCTAGAGGCATTAGAGGTATGGACAGCTTGTTTTCTAATCAATTCCTCATTATATACAAGTGGAACCTCTGTCTCTATTGTATTGAATGAAAAAATTTATATACCTCCTTCAAATATAAGAATGGGACTTGATGCTCAAGGATTAACATTAGCCTAAGAGTTTCCTCTACCCTCTATATCTCAACCTAATCTCTCCAATCCTTCTTCTCAACCTCTCCCTTGTAGGCCTCTAACTCAAACATGAGGAATCTGGAGGTTATCTCAAATACTAACCCCTAAATCCCTAAAAAACCTAGGAATCCCATGAATCAAGAGAAACACTATCATTTGAGATCCTCCAAATATTATGTGTTGGTAGGAGGATAGAAGGCGGGTTTGCATCTAATACTAGTCACTGACTTGGCATTGTCACTCCAAGAATGAAATCCTTCTTGTACATATCCCAACAAAAATCTAAAAGAGATTAGGCCTTTAGATCAGTGTTATCCCCCTCAAGGTTGAACCATGATTATTATAAAATTCAATATCACAGGTTTGGAGACACCCCGTGAAAAAATGTACCTTGGATATGTTAGTTAGGGTTAGAAACACAATATTACTCTTATCTAATAAACTATGGTGGACTATGTAAAGCTAAGAAATATATTTCTATAAGGTCAATGGAATTTTATGTTCTTTGATGTTGTAGTTAGCCCTGGGGAGTTGATAACAACTTGGTATAATTCTCTCCATATTCGAAGTTCAAAATTTACCAATTTAGGGATTAGGACAGATATGGTGTCGATTGAATTAGGGAATACTTATAGAGTTGTTAATGTGTATGGTCCATACACCATTGAGAAAGAATATTGGAAAAGATGCTTTGGTCATTAGTTTCTAGGAGGCGATAGCATAATTCTTGGAGGATACTTCAACTTTTTTCTTATGAATGAAGAGATTCAAGGGGAGACTAGTAGTAGGATGGATTATGTAGATCCATTTTTTATGAAGCAATTAGAGGATATGAATCTATGTGATCCTCATCCTATTGAAATGGTCCCATCATGGAGAAATTGTTAGCACTGAGAGTCACCCTCGGATTGTGGGAGGATAAGCCCAGTACCCATCAGAAATGTTTGGTGGATGTTTGATTTATGTAAGCGGGTCAATTGGTTGAGCAGAGCTCCCTATTTTTGTAATATTTTGATACCAGAATTGTTCTTTGGTTATGTATCACAGTTGAGACTTTCGCATTAATAGAAGTCGGCCTCTTTTCATCTTTCTGTAAAAAATGTGCTAAAACACTTGGGCATGGAGGATCTAGTCGAGGGTTGTGATGCCATTGTAATGTAGGTTTGATTACAATGGTATTGTGACCAGTTTTAGTCATCTTCCTTGTTATCGTATTTCCTCTCACATTGAATGACTCGGGCATGGAGGATCCAGTCGAGTTGTTGTAGTTGCATGATAATGTAGGTTTGATTATTATGTTGTTGTGACTGTGTTGCTTGGACAAATTTCAGTGTCTGAAGCTTGAGCTCAAGATTTCTCTTGAGTCTGAGTTTTTCTTCACCAAGCTGCTTGAAAGCCTAATGCCCATAGCAGTCTTGTTCACCCCTCTTACTAAGTCTTCCCCCTGCTCACACTTTAACTCAAATCACTGACTGAAGTTAATGAGGCTCTTAAACATTACAATCTCATGGGCCAAATAGAAAATTGATGATTCCCGAAATGAAATTCTTGATGTGGAGAAAAGTATCAATGATATTTTTTAGAAGAATAGTCGTGGCATCTTATTAGAAGAGGATAAGACTACATTTAAAAATCTAGAAGAAAAGAAGAGGAACCTTCAGCTTGGGAGGCAGCTAAATGGATGTAGAAGAGTTGGGAAATTTGGTTACAACAAGGAGATGAGAATACTAAGTTTTTTCATAACTATGATAAGGGTATGAAGAATTCAAATACTATTTGGGAGTTGCCCAAGCTTGGTGGATCCAAGGCCACTACCTTTCAAGATCATGTTGATGATGGCGTTTCTTATTTCAAACAATTATATAAGGACGTAGAGAGGGTTAACATTTCGAAGATCTTGCAATTTGTAGGGTACTTCTCCAAGTTCATATAAGAGTAGAAGAAGTCATTGAGTAGGGGCTCAAAGCAATAATATTTTATTTTAAAAGGGATAGAATCCTTGGACTAGATGGATGGAGCATAGAATTATATTAGGGATTTTATCAATGACTCGAAAATAACATCTTGGCCATGTTGGAATAATTTGGGACCTCGAGGAAATACTTGGGAACCCTCAATTGACCTTCCTAGCCCTAATTCCTAAAAAATGTAGTCCCCCTTCCTTTAAATACTTCATTCCTATCACATTATTCAATGTAATTTACAAGATTATTGCAAAAGTTATTTCTCGAAGATTTAAATGAGACCTCTTCTTAGTGATTTCACCATAATAGTTTGGGTTCTTTGTAGATTTCCAAGTCCAAAATGATGTGGAAGTATCCCAATAAGGGTTTCACTCAATTAAAAATAAGAAACTATATGTTATGGTTATAAATCTTGACTTGCTGAAGGCTTTTGATAGGGAAAATTGGTTGTATTTGAGGCGTGTACTTCTACATAATATTTTTAATCTCTCATTTGTTATTTGGATAGAAAGGTGTCTAAGCTCCTCCTCCTCTCTATTTAATCAATGAGTTGACCTCGAGTTAATTATTTAGACCTTCTAGGGTTTAAGGCAAGGTTGTCCCTTGTCGCTACTACTCTTCTTAATCATTGTTGAAGGCCTTAGCACAATTATTTAGGACCTTAAGAGAAGAGGAAAAATAAAATTTATTATCATTGAGGATGTTGTTTTGATCACTCACTTATTGTTTGTGGATAATGTCATTCTATTTGGTGTTGGTTTAGCTAGAGAAACATATCATATAAAAAGAGCTTTGACTCTTTTTAAGGGAGCAACTAGTATGGAAGTAAATCTTCAAAAGACTACCATTTTTTTAATGGGTTGAATGAGAGGCTGGAAAGGACAACAAATGAGATTCTCCCCTCCTAGCTTCAACCTTTCAACAAAGGAAAAAAAATATTAGGTTTTGTTATGAAGGGAAACGACTATGGGTACATGGATTGGATTTGGATATATCAAGGAAGTGGAAAAAATAACCACAAGATGGTGCAATGTGGTTATCCTTAATAGGTTGATTAACCTTGGTCAAATTTATGCTACAACGAATTCCATATGGTATATTGGAGTTCCTTGGCCTACATACCAATTGGCATTTTGGAAAATATAAGAAAAATGTGTTTTCATTTTTTGTGGAGAGGTAAGAAAGAAAGGCGGGGAATTCCACTAGTAAAATGGAAAATTCTTACCAAGCATGAATCTATGGGGGGGGTGGGAATTGAAAAATATACACCAACTCAAGAAAGTCCTTGTTGCAATGAGCCTTTTGAGGCTTATCAAATATCTAGGGTTGTGATAAGCCTAAATATACATTCAACCCCTTTCAATTAAAGATTGGATAAGATCCAAAATGAAATGTGTGGTAGGGGCATATATCATACTTTAGCATCCCCCCTCGTTGCCTATTGGTTTGCTTGGAAAATAGTGAATGGCCTAAAAGTCCAAAGAGGGAAAGATCCATGGATAGAAAGAAATGGTGAACATAGATTGTTGAATGACCTTATTGAAATCCTTGGACTTAAAAGGATAGTGTCCATGGATTATGCATCAGTAGTTGAAGATGGAACATTCTAGAACCAAGGATGGAAGAGGGAAAGAAATTTAGAGTTACAATGAAATATGGTAGAATAGTTGGATACACATGTTCATAGTTTCATGGACTTTTTAATTAAGCTAATAGATATGGAGGATGATCTACACTACAAGGAAAACACCTCTATAAAAAATATTATCATTTCTCCATCTATAGTAGAGGTTGCTAGCAAAGGCGAGTGGCTGGAGGTTTTAGTGGATGTATTTTTGTCATTGTGCTTATAAAATCATATTTGGTGCCTCTATGCACTCACATATAGGGCACACTAGTTGTTCCCATTATAAGCACACATGCAATTGTTATTACTATTCCATATTAAAATATTAGTTTAAATCAATTCTAAACATACTCTAATTGGTCGTCTTTGCATAAGAAGCACATTGGTGCATCACTATATAAAACACACCAAATAAGGTTTAAAAAATTAAAACAAACTTGACGGTGTGCCCCCATATAGAGTGAACTGAAGCATTCCCGATATAGGCACATCAGTGGTCCTTATACCTCATGATAAAAAACTAGTTGGTGCATCTTTAAATGATAAGCACCCTAGTGCATCATTATATAAGATGCATTGAATAAAGTTTACACCATTTTCTTACACAATATCAATTGTATTTAAAAAATAGTAAAATTTATTGGTTCACCACCATATCTAGCACACTGATTCATTCCCATTATTGGTGCACCAAAGGTTGTTATGGTTACTTTTTTATAAAACCCTAGTCAGATGATCTTTAAACCCTAAGCACATCAATTCATCAATGTATAAGATGCACCCAATATAAACATTTTGTTATAAAATATCATTTTTTATTTAAACAAATTACAAAAACTTATCACTGTGCTTAATAATTTCTTCATCCATTGGTGCATACTAACAAACACCCCATCGTCTTATAAATTTTTAAACCCTATAAGTGCATCCTAATCCTAAGAACGCATTGGTGTATCTCACTATCGGGCGCACCAAAGTAGGCTTAAAGAAATTACCAAAATGTAATTTCACTTTCACTTTTCTTTAGTGCTTCAAACCATACAAGCATCGACGCTCACCATCTTTGTATGATTGTCCAATTGTTGATGCTACCATATTGTCATATTTCTCAATTCCTTCACTTCCAAGATGGATTTGGTTTGTTTTGAAATTTTTCAAAATGGTGCCAAATTTTCATTTTTTCTTTATGTGACAAATATGCCTCCTCTACCCGAAAAAAAAAAAAGAGACAATGTGAATTGATCATCATCCCCTCATTTACATTTTTAGTGGTTTAAAATTTAAAATTCATCTTTAATTTGCTTGTTTCTTCAATTTAAAAATATGTGCGGTTCATTCAAGGTGTTCAGCACATGCCTTTTGTGCTCTTTTTAATGTTAGGAGGCACCATTAATTGTAGGCCTCCTATATATTGCAAATTCACCATTGAGTGAGATTTAAAAAATATAAAATTCACTCACTTATCAATGCTCTAGGAAATGAGAAATGCACCATGGCTAGTACCAAGCGCACCGAAATTTTAATTTTAAAATATACATTTTCTCATGCTTATGTTCTTGGAAATGTACTTTGTCACCGGGCATGGTGCTCTCACACATCAAAAGCACATCACTAATCAAATTAAATATTTATGAACTTGTTGGCGCGCTTCAAACTTTACAAACATACAATGATAGTGCACATGTTTAAATAGGGTGCATTGTTTAAAGCAAAAGAATAAAAAAATCTCATTCTTTTTTGGATGCATCATTTGTAGTGCATTGAACCTTGTAAGTGCATTTTTATTATTACAATTTTTCTATGTTTATCAGTGCACTCATAAATTTAAAGAGGCACCGTAATCGATGCTCTCTTACATCATAAGCACATTAGTAATCAAATTTAAAGAGGCACCGTAATCGATGCTCTCTTAAATTTTATGATAAGCACATTAGTAATCAAAAAAATTAAATTAAATTAAATTTTACTCATCATAAGCCATTGCACTTGAAAATGTATGGGAATTGGGAATACCATTAGTGGTGCATCAATGCAATGTCGGTGCCCTTGTACATAGGGTAACCACTTACTAGTAAAAAATACCGACTTACTAGTAACATTGCATTGATAATTAGGTCACATCGTTGGTGGTGCACCTATATAAGGTGCATCGATGAGTTTTACACCATAATTTTGTTAAAAAAAATAATTTTAATATTTAATGAATATTGTAAATGGTAATTTAGTCTAGATAGTTTATATTGCAAGTGTGTGCGGGTGTGTATGTGTACCTAATAAAACTTTTATGTAAATCAGAGATAATGATGACGACAATGACAATAAATTGGCATGTATTACTTATGTACCCTTATCTTATTATAGCACAAACTCACCTCTTTTTGAGGAATGTTGTCCTCTCAAGTTTTATGAGGCTACATCACTTAAGGGGAACATGTGTGTGTTAATGCAGTTGATCTATCATTGGGATCTTGCTAGTTATGCTTTCAAGATAAGTCCTAATCTGTGGCACCAGCCCACAAAGGAGGATATTGATTTCATCACTAGGTTGTCTAGGATGGGGGGTGATTTTTCTCATTTCCCCAATCTGTCGCCTAACATTGCGGAAGAGAGTCAATTGGCATATGTGTAGAGATATGCCAATGCAACCATCATTGACCCCAATGACTTCCAAGTTGTTGGGGGTCAGTTGCATTTGCATTCATTCGGTGTAGAGGAGGTTAGGTGCATATCGCTTATGGTCACAACACTAGCACACTATACATTTGATGGTCAATGCATTAGTTTCCCTCTAATGTATTATGTATATAGTTTAGTTTAGAGGCCTAGACTAATCATGTGGTCTACCATTTTTTTGCAAGAGTTTTGTTTTTCTCTAGATCACTATCATGTTGTGTCTAATGGGAAAATTGTCTTTCCATTTGCTTCAAAGCTATTTACTTTATTTTTTTAGATGTTTTTGGTCACTCGACTGACATTTGACTACCTCCCTCCTAGGTCGACGACTCAAGTGTGTATACACATGTGGAGGGAAATGTCACTCGACTGACATTTGACTACCTCCCTCCTAGGTCGATGACTCAAGTGTGTATACACATGTGGGGGGGAATGTTTCCCAAGAGGGGCCAGTTGAAGTGGTCATGTAGGCTAGTTAGCCTAAAGGTATTGGATTTGTTATCTAGTGAGGATGAGCACATCCTTGATATTATGCAGTACCCATACATAGAGATGGATTGGCAATGATGTCCAAAGATTCTATTAAATTAGTCAGTTTGAGCCACTAGATGCAAGAGGTAATATTATCGTCATCTTTTGATTAATATAGTTGCATATTTTTTTGTCTTATTTAATATACATGTAGTTGACTAGATTTTGTTTAAATTTTCTAATTATTGTTTTCTAATATTTTTCATATGTTGGCACATATGTTGGGGGGCGGGCCTCCTTAACATGATGAGTAGATGGTTGAGACTAATGAGCCGCCTTAGGTGTAGAGATCCAACATGCCACACAGACCATATCATAGATTTCATCAAAAACTAAAGCATCAAATATGTACTTCGATGGCTCACCAAAGAGTGGTTCATGTATGAGCTCGGGAGATCATGCAGGAACCTACATTTTCATCAATATGGATGAGCCTTCCTCTTGATATGATGTTATTGATTAATCATGGTGTCAATATCCTCAATGTACTCAAGAGGTTAAGATCTAGTTGGTATTCTTCTTTGGATTTGTCTTCCCAAGGACAGTACTCCTTCACCTCCACCATCTCCTCCAGCAATAAATTGACCACCCTCTCTTCCTCCAATAGTAGACCGACCACCATTATATCAACAATTAAAATTGCATTTTCTTGGTCAATGAGGAGGTTATAGGTTACATATTCAAATTTGGTCAAGTTTTTTGGAGACTCCATAGGTCATAGATTCAAATCTTATTGAGTTTCTTGTAGTTACCAACTACTATTGTATTTAAGCTAAAATTCTAAAATGATAGTAAATCAACACCAAATAAGCAAGTTAGTGAAGAAATACAATGTTAAATCATGTCTAGCTCAACATTTCTCTACCAAACTTTCTAAGTTACCTCAAGGAAGATAGTGAGGAGGCGCTCACCCCCAAATGGATTATAACAAATTGGGTTTTCCTACTCAGTATTGATACAATGTGGGCCTATGGGATTGATTCATGCTCAACTCCAATCTTGAAAGAAATAATCTACACACACACGACAATGGGCATAAATACATAGCTCTTTCTTCAAAGGTTTGTAATATATATCACTCTATAGGAACATTATAAATCAACCATTGGATTCTAATTAGTCAACGAAGTAAAGTGAAGAGATATGTGGAAAGACAATTTCTTTTGCAATAGTAGACTAGTCAATAAAGTCATCGAAAAGCATTTGGAGGAGAACAATGTTGAGTTTTGAAAGAATATGAATACATCTTATTGTGACTCAAATTCCTATCTTACAATAGTAGCAGAGACGGTGACAATAATCATGTATTAAAGTAGTTAAATTCGAAGTACTCTTCATTTGAAAATGCAAAGGCTTTCTCTATTTTCACAATAGAGAAACAAGAATGTGAATTTGCAAGCAGCTTAGGGTCTTCGTGTATTCCAGTCAACCAATGCATTGGCTTCCATCATTATTACTTTCTTACACACCAACACATTAATAGGATCTTCTTTTCATCCATGGTGATGCTATACAATTGGATGTAGTCTAACAATGTTGCTAGTATGCTTGCAATTAAATGTATCTTGGCCATGCTTGTAGTTGGAATTAATAATCACAACAATGACTTGGACTACATAGAGAAGGAAGACATGGGAATAATGAACAACCTTAAGGTAATGGCCTCTAGATACAGGCATCAGTAGGCTATTATAAACTTAGGGTGTCATAGTGAAAAAAGTAAAAATAAAACTTGTGCATTGATTCCAAACAATGGGAGATAGTTGCATAGTAGCGATCTCGACAACAAGAATTGTTGCAACAATCTATTATAAGTAAGGTTATATAGCTCTTTTGTTATGATGAATGTATGATGGATAGAGATGGTTTCCCAGATGTGAGTGATGGCAATTCGCATCTAAAAAGTTGATCTTGCACACAATGGGATGCCTTGGCATCCACCACTGCAGCCTCTTCTTAACAAAAAGAACTATTGTTGTCGTAGAATTTTGTTGTTGATATGAGGAATGTGTGCAACATAGAGATAGTTTCACATATATGGGTGATGAAAGTCTTTTCCCTAAACATAAATTGATTGTTTGTTCAATCCATTGGATGGGTAATGACAAAGTCAACAAGATAGAGCTAGTTTTGCATATGTGGGTGATAAAATTCTTTGCCCCGGACAGAAATTAATTGTGCAGTAGGGCCATTCAATGGGAAAGTGACAAAGTTAATGATTGACTTTGGCGTTGCATGTCTAATGACTCAAACACACAATCAGGTTAAGGTGGAAGATTTCATTTGAAAAGTAGATCTTATACATGATGATGAGATGCATGGCATCCACCGCTGCAACCTCTTATACTATATAATTTCTCTAATTTCAATTGCCACAAATTTGCATCATTTTCTTAAGTGTGGAGGCAAAGGAAGTTCAAACTCATTGTTGTTTTTGAGGATCACATAACATTTACAAACTAGAGGCAGTATGCTAGATGGCAGTGAGGCAATGCATGAAGTTCATGGCAGTGACATGCTAAATAACAGTGAAGTTGTGCAAGAAGTTTGTGGCAAGTACATTGAACTCAATGGATGAAGCCTTTAAAATTTTAACAAACGTATTAAATGTAAAGTTAAGAGCAAATAACCTCCTAATTTCTTAGTTGAATTTAGGTAGCATAGGGTTTCATGAAAAATTTGAAGGCCAAAAGTGATGTGCATAAATTAATTCACTAATTATTTCTAACCTCAATCTTAGACTATAAAATAATAAAAAGATCATAAATAAAAACATTAACTCAATGTGGATTCAAATACTTTGATACATATAGTATTGTCAAAAGTGATGCAAATTAATTAATTCACTAATAATTTCTAACCTCAAACTTAGGCTATAACATAATAAAAAGATCATAAATCCAAAAATCAACTTAATATTTAATATGAAGTCACTAATAATTTCTAACCTCAAACTTAGGCTATAACATAATAAAAAGATCATAAATCCAAAAATCAACTCAATATGAAGTCAAATACGTTGATACATATAGTGAAAATAAAAAGATCATAAATCCAAAAATCAACTCAAAAAGATCATAAATCCAAAAATCAACTCAATATGAAGTCAAATACGTTGATACATATACTGAAAATAAAAAGATCATAAATCCAAAAATCAACTCAATATGAAGTCAAATACGTTGATACATATAGTGAAATGCAATATTAATTTATTTCATAATTTTTAATATAAATCGAATTTACAATTTTTTAACATAAATTAGTTTTGCANCATCATCTTATTGATGATAGGGAAGAAAATGGCATCATCTTATTGATGATAGGGAAGAAAATGCCATCTTCTTCTTACAAGAAGACTTCATTGGTAGCAAGAGCCCTATGGAGTTGGAGAAACACTTGACCTCGAAACCTTAGAAATAGTCCCTAGTTCTCCTTATGGTATGGAATTTTCAGCACAATGAGTGAAGCTATGTAGTTGACTAGGGTTGGATTATCACATAATTTTCCAATTGAAAGAAGCTTGAACCTAGTCCTAACCCATAGGGTATACCACCATGGGCATATTGAAACCCCTTGAGGGCATATGATAGAAAAAAACCTTATGGGAAAGCACATCTTGGATTTAGGTCCCATCGTCGATGACGATAGAAAAACGAATCACTTGTGCAAATAGTTTTATCCTAAGATCATTTAGAGAGTACACCAATATTCAAGTGGGATGGATCAATGCATGGTACATCAAAATATTAATGTCATTAATTCCTCACTAATGCACTTCAATTTCCTATATTCACCCACTCAAACCTGTATTTATAGACATCTCTTTCATGTTAATAATCCAAACCCTCTTATTATCGATCCCTCAAGTTTGATATCTCATCGGAATGCTCAATAGGCTCTAAGTATTGAACCATCTAAGGAGATTTTGGTTGGAAATATTCCATAACTTTCTATCGAGGTAACCTGTGATGAGCATGTGGGGAACATCTTTAATAAATTTGCAAGTGGGAGCTCGGAGACAAAAGAGAGCAATGACATTCAAGGAAATAAATCTATAGGGAAATGTGTTAAATTATGCACTGAGAGGATAAAAATAGTTCTTGGAGAGGATGTTATAATGAGCCAAATCATGTCATTTCAAGAGATGGCCCTGGTAAGTAAATTTTATGGTCTCTCAATCATCAAAACCCTTCAATTGTGGATGAGTGATTTATGGTTCCCTTTCTAATCTAGAATCCAAACTTTTATGTGTTGGCTAGAGGTTGGCTTAATTTTCTATTTATAAAGGATGAAGATTCCAATCAAATTCGTGAAGGGAAATGGCTCTGAGAGAGCTACATTTAATCATTGAAACCAAGGTATTTGAGGTTCAACCCCGAAAGGGATAAATATAACACCCAACCGATATGGGTAAGGCTTCCAATGCTCCTATCATAATTATGGAATGCTCAAAACCTCAAGACCATTGGAAATTCAATAGGTAAATCCATCTATCCCAATGGGAGAAATGAGCAAAGGAATTTAAGGATGATGGACCAATTTTGTGTTGAGGTTGAGATGGCCTTCTTGATAACATAGCCATTGAAATTGGGAAATGGATTTATATTCAATCCATTGACTCTGTAAATATTTCCTTTAGATGTTCTTTTTACTAGATTTACAATCATTTTAAGTTTGATTGTACTACAGGATGGAAATCTGGCATAGGGAATATGCATTATGCTCACCATGGTTCCTCTCCCAAATTTGGAACAATATCACACTCACACCAGGGAAATCCAGCTCGAACAAAGGTAGTGTAAAAGGATAAACAAAATACTTATCTTCCTACATTGATGGAATACCAACTAGCAATGAATGGGACACTAGAAAAAAATAATATCGAAGAGAATACCATCATGTTCACTAACTTGGACCCTCCCAACATGCAAAATCATAAGGTGGAAGAAAAAAGAAACAATAATATAGGAACTCTAGAGGCATTAGAGGTATGGACAGCTTGTTTTCTAATCAATTCCTCATTATATACAAGTGGAACCTCTGTCTCTATTGTATTGAATGAAAAAATTTATATACCTCCTTCAAATATAAGAATGGGACTTGATGCTCAAGGATTAACATTAGCCTAAGAGTTTCCTCTACCCTCTATATCTCAACCTAATCTCTCCAATCCTTCTTCTCAACCTCTCCCTTGTAGGCCTCTAACTCAAACATGAGGAATCTGGAGGTTATCTCAAATACTAACCCCTAAATCCCTAAAAAACCTAGGAATCCCATGAATCAAGAGAAACACTATCATTTGAGATCCTCCAAATATTATGTGTTGGTAGGAGGATAGAAGGCGGGTTTGCATCTAATACTAGTCACTGACTTGGCATTGTCACTCCAAGAATGAAATCCTTCTTGTACATATCCCAACAAAAATCTAAAAGAGATTAGGCCTTTAGATCAGTGTTATCCCCCTCAAGGTTGAACCATGATTATTATAAAATTCAATATCACAGGTTTGGAGACACCCCGTGAAAAAATGTACCTTGGATATGTTAGTTAGGGTTAGAAACACAATATTACTCTTATCTAATAAACTATGGTGGACTATGTAAAGCTAAGAAATATATTTCTATAAGGTCAATGGAATTTTATGTTCTTTGATGTTGTAGTTAGCCCTGGGGAGTTGATAACAACTTGGTATAATTCTCTCCATATTCGAAGTTCAAAATTTACCAATTTAGGGATTAGGACAGATATGGTGTCGATTGAATTAGGGAATACTTATAGAGTTGTTAATGTGTATGGTCCATACACCATTGAGAAAGAATATTGGAAAAGATGCTTTGGTCATTAGTTTCTAGGAGGCGATAGCATAATTCTTGGAGGATACTTCAACTTTTTTCTTATGAATGAAGAGATTCAAGGGGAGACTAGTAGTAGGATGGATTATGTAGATCCATTTTTTATGAAGCAATTAGAGGATATGAATCTATGTGATCCTCATCCTATTGAAATGGTCCCATCATGGAGAAATTGTTAGCACTGAGAGTCACCCTCGGATTGTGGGAGGATAAGCCCAGTACCCATCAGAAATGTTTGGTGGATGTTTGATTTATGTAAGCGGGTCAATTGGTTGAGCAGAGCTCCCTATTTTTGTAATATTTTGATACCAGAATTGTTCTTTGGTTATGTATCACAGTTGAGACTTTCGCATTAATAGAAGTCGGCCTCTTTTCATCTTTCTGTAAAAAATGTGCTAAAACACTTGGGCATGGAGGATCTAGTCGAGGGTTGTGATGCCATTGTAATGTAGGTTTGATTACAATGGTATTGTGACCAGTTTTAGTCATCTTCCTTGTTATCGTATTTCCTCTCACATTGAATGACTCGGGCATGGAGGATCCAGTCGAGTTGTTGTAGTTGCATGATAATGTAGGTTTGATTATTATGTTGTTGTGACTGTGTTGCTTGGACAAATTTCAGTGTCTGAAGCTTGAGCTCAAGATTTCTCTTGAGTCTGAGTTTTTCTTCACCAAGCTGCTTGAAAGCCTAATGCCCATAGCAGTCTTGTTCACCCCTCTTACTAAGTCTTCCCCCTGCTCACACTTTAACTCAAATCACTGACTGAAGTTAATGAGGCTCTTAAACATTACAATCTCATGGGCCAAATAGAAAATTGATGATTCCCGAAATGAAATTCTTGATGTGGAGAAAAGTATCAATGATATTTTTTAGAAGAATAGTCGTGGCATCTTATTAGAAGAGGATAAGACTACATTTAAAAATCTAGAAGAAAAGAAGAGGAACCTTCAGCTTGGGAGGCAGCTAAATGGATGTAGAAGAGTTGGGAAATTTGGTTACAACAAGGAGATGAGAATACTAAGTTTTTTCATAACTATGATAAGGGTATGAAGAATTCAAATACTATTTGGGAGTTGCCCAAGCTTGGTGGATCCAAGGCCACTACCTTTCAAGATCATGTTGATGATGGCGTTTCTTATTTCAAACAATTATATAAGGACGTAGAGAGGGTTAACATTTCGAAGATCTTGCAATTTGTAGGGTACTTCTCCAAGTTCATATAAGAGTAGAAGAAGTCATTGAGTAGGGGCTCAAAGCAATAATATTTTATTTTAAAAGGGATAGAATCCTTGGACTAGATGGATGGAGCATAGAATTATATTAGGGATTTTATCAATGACTCGAAAATAACATCTTGGCCATGTTGGAATAATTTGGGACCTCGAGGAAATACTTGGGAACCCTCAATTGACCTTCCTAGCCCTAATTCCTAAAAAATGTAGTCCCCCTTCCTTTAAATACTTCATTCCTATCACATTATTCAATGTAATTTACAAGATTATTGCAAAAGTTATTTCTCGAAGATTTAAATGAGACCTCTTCTTAGTGATTTCACCATAATAGTTTGGGTTCTTTGTAGATTTCCAAGTCCAAAATGATGTGGAAGTATCCCAATAAGGGTTTCACTCAATTAAAAATAAGAAACTATATGTTATGGTTATAAATCTTGACTTGCTGAAGGCTTTTGATAGGGAAAATTGGTTGTATTTGAGGCGTGTACTTCTACATAATATTTTTAATCTCTCATTTGTTATTTGGATAGAAAGGTGTCTAAGCTCCTCCTCCTCTCTATTTAATCAATGAGTTGACCTCGAGTTAATTATTTAGACCTTCTAGGGTTTAAGGCAAGGTTGTCCCTTGTCGCTACTACTCTTCTTAATCATTGTTGAAGGCCTTAGCACAATTATTTAGGACCTTAAGAGAAGAGGAAAAATAAAATTTATTATCATTGAGGATGTTGTTTTGATCACTCACTTATTGTTTGTGGATAATGTCATTCTATTTGGTGTTGGTTTAGCTAGAGAAACATATCATATAAAAAGAGCTTTGACTCTTTTTAAGGGAGCAACTAGTATGGAAGTAAATCTTCAAAAGACTACCATTTTTTTAATGGGTTGAATGAGAGGCTGGAAAGGACAACAAATGAGATTCTCCCCTCCTAGCTTCAACCTTTCAACAAAGGAAAAAAAATATTAGGTTTTGTTATGAAGGGAAACGACTATGGGTACATGGATTGGATTTGGATATATCAAGGAAGTGGAAAAAATAACCACAAGATGGTGCAATGTGGTTATCCTTAATAGGTTGATTAACCTTGGTCAAATTTATGCTACAACGAATTCCATATGGTATATTGGAGTTCCTTGGCCTACATACCAATTGGCATTTTGGAAAATATAAGAAAAATGTGTTTTCATTTTTTGTGGAGAGGTAAGAAAGAAAGGCGGGGAATTCCACTAGTAAAATGGAAAATTCTTACCAAGCATGAATCTATGGGGGGGGTGGGAATTGAAAAATATACACCAACTCAAGAAAGTCCTTGTTGCAATGAGCCTTTTGAGGCTTATCAAATATCTAGGGTTGTGATAAGCCTAAATATACATTCAACCCCTTTCAATTAAAGATTGGATAAGATCCAAAATGAAATGTGTGGTAGGGGCATATATCATACTTTAGCATCCCCCCTCGTTGCCTATTGGTTTGCTTGGAAAATAGTGAATGGCCTAAAAGTCCAAAGAGGGAAAGATCCATGGATAGAAAGAAATGGTGAACATAGATTGTTGAATGACCTTATTGAAATCCTTGGACTTAAAAGGATAGTGTCCATGGATTATGCATCAGTAGTTGAAGATGGAACATTCTAGAACCAAGGATGGAAGAGGGAAAGAAATTTAGAGTTACAATGAAATATGGTAGAATAGTTGGATACACATGTTCATAGTTTCATGGACTTTTTAATTAAGCTAATAGATATGGAGGATGATCTACACTACAAGGAAAACACCTCTATAAAAAATATTATCATTTCTCCATCTATAGTAGAGGTTGCTAGCAAAGGCGAGTGGCTGGAGGTTTTAGTGGATGTATTTTTGTCATTGTGCTTATAAAATCATATTTGGTGCCTCTATGCACTCACATATAGGGCACACTAGTTGTTCCCATTATAAGCACACATGCAATTGTTATTACTATTCCATATTAAAATATTAGTTTAAATCAATTCTAAACATACTCTAATTGGTCGTCTTTGCATAAGAAGCACATTGGTGCATCACTATATAAAACACACCAAATAAGGTTTAAAAAATTAAAACAAACTTGACGGTGTGCCCCCATATAGAGTGAACTGAAGCATTCCCGATATAGGCACATCAGTGGTCCTTATACCTCATGATAAAAAACTAGTTGGTGCATCTTTAAATGATAAGCACCCTAGTGCATCATTATATAAGATGCATTGAATAAAGTTTACACCATTTTCTTACACAATATCAATTGTATTTAAAAAATAGTAAAATTTATTGGTTCACCACCATATCTAGCACACTGATTCATTCCCATTATTGGTGCACCAAAGGTTGTTATGGTTACTTTTTTATAAAACCCTAGTCAGATGATCTTTAAACCCTAAGCACATCAATTCATCAATGTATAAGATGCACCCAATATAAACATTTTGTTATAAAATATCATTTTTTATTTAAACAAATTACAAAAACTTATCACTGTGCTTAATAATTTCTTCATCCATTGGTGCATACTAACAAACACCCCATCGTCTTATAAATTTTTAAACCCTATAAGTGCATCCTAATCCTAAGAACGCATTGGTGTATCTCACTATCGGGCGCACCAAAGTAGGCTTAAAGAAATTACCAAAATGTAATTTCACTTTCACTTTTCTTTAGTGCTTCAAACCATACAAGCATCGACGCTCACCATCTTTGTATGATTGTCCAATTGTTGATGCTACCATATTGTCATATTTCTCAATTCCTTCACTTCCAAGATGGATTTGGTTTGTTTTGAAATTTTTCAAAATGGTGCCAAATTTTCATTTTTTCTTTATGTGACAAATATGCCTCCTCTACCCGAAAAAAAAAAAAGAGACAATGTGAATTGATCATCATCCCCTCATTTACATTTTTAGTGGTTTAAAATTTAAAATTCATCTTTAATTTGCTTGTTTCTTCAATTTAAAAATATGTGCGGTTCATTCAAGGTGTTCAGCACATGCCTTTTGTGCTCTTTTTAATGTTAGGAGGCACCATTAATTGTAGGCCTCCTATATATTGCAAATTCACCATTGAGTGAGATTTAAAAAATATAAAATTCACTCACTTATCAATGCTCTAGGAAATGAGAAATGCACCATGGCTAGTACCAAGCGCACCGAAATTTTAATTTTAAAATATACATTTTCTCATGCTTATGTTCTTGGAAATGTACTTTGTCACCGGGCATGGTGCTCTCACACATCAAAAGCACATCACTAATCAAATTAAATATTTATGAACTTGTTGGCGCGCTTCAAACTTTACAAACATACAATGATAGTGCACATGTTTAAATAGGGTGCATTGTTTAAAGCAAAAGAATAAAAAAATCTCATTCTTTTTTGGATGCATCATTTGTAGTGCATTGAACCTTGTAAGTGCATTTTTATTATTACAATTTTTCTATGTTTATCAGTGCACTCATAAATTTAAAGAGGCACCGTAATCGATGCTCTCTTACATCATAAGCACATTAGTAATCAAATTTAAAGAGGCACCGTAATCGATGCTCTCTTAAATTTTATAATAAGCACATTAGTAATAAAAAAATTAAATTAAATTAAATTTTACTCATCATAAGCCATTGCACTTGAAAATGTATGGGAATTGGGAATACCATTAGTGGTGCATCAATGCAATGTCGGTGACCTTGTACATAGGGTAACCACTTACTAGTAAAAAAATACCGACTTACTAGTAACATTGCATTGATAATTCGGTCACATCGCTGGTGGTGCCAAAGAGTGGTACATGTATGAGCTCGGGAGATCATGCAAGAACCTACATTTTCATCAATATGGATGAGCCTTCCTCTTGATATGATGTTATTAATTAATCATGGTGTCAATACCTTCAATGTACTCTAGAGGTTAAGATCTAGTTGGTATTCTTCTTTGGATTTGTCTTCCCGAGGACAGTGCTCCTTCACCTCCACCATCTCCTCCAGCAATAAATTGACCACCCTATTTTCCTTCAATAGTAGACCGACCACCATTATATCAACAATTAAAATTGCATTTTATTGGTCAATGAGGAGGTTATAGGTTACATATTCAAATTTGGTCAAGTTTTTTAGAGAAGCCATAGGTCATAGGTTCAAATCTTATTGAGTTTCTTGTAGTTACCAACTACTATTGTATTTAAGCTAAAATTCTAAAATGATAGTAAATCAACACCAAATAAGCAAGTTAGTGAAGAAATACAATGTTAAATCATGTCTAGCTCAACATTTCTCTACCAAACTTTCTAAGTTACCTCAAGGAAGATAGTGAGGAGGCGCTCACCCCCAAATGGATTATAACAAATTGGGTTTTCCTACTCAGTATTGATACAATGTGGGCCTATGGGATTGATTCATGCTCAACTCCAATCTTGAAAGAAATAATCTACACACACACGACAATGGGCATAAATACATAGCTCTTTCTTCAAAGGTTTGTAATATATATCACTCTATAGGAACATTATAAATCAACCATTGGATTCTAATTAGTCAACGAAGTAAAGTGAAGAGATATGTGGAAAGACAATTTCTTTTGCAATAGTAGACTAGTCAATAAAGTCATCGAAAAGCATTTGGAGGAGAACAATGTTGAGTTTTGAAAGAATATGAATACATCTTATTGTGACTCAAATTCCTATCTTACAATAGTAGCAGAGACGGTGACAATAATCATGTATTAAAGTAGTTAAATTCGAAGTACTCTTCATTTGAAAATGCAAAGGCTTTCTCTATTTTCACAATAGAGAAACAAGAATGTGAATTTGCAAGCAGCTTAGGGTCTTCGTGTATTCCAGTCAACCAATGCATTGGCTTCCATCATTATTACTTTCTTACACACCAACACATTAATAGGATCTTCTTTTCATCCATGGTGATGCTATACAATTGGATGTAGTCTAACAATGTTGCTAGTATGCTTGCAATTAAATGTATCTTGGCCATGCTTGTAGTTGGAATTAATAATCACAACAATGACTTGGACTACATAGAGAAGGAAGACATGGGAATAATGAACAACCTTAAGGTAATGGCCTCTAGATACAGGCATCAGTAGGCTATTATAAACTTAGGGTGTCATAGTGAAAAAAGTAAAAATAAAACTTGTGCATTGATTCCAAACAATGGGAGATAGTTGCATAGTAGCGATCTCGACAACAAGAATTGTTGCAACAATCTATTATAAGTAAGGTTATATAGCTCTTTTGTTATGATGAATGTATGATGGATAGAGATGGTTTCCCAGATGTGAGTGATGGCAATTCGCATCTAAAAAGTTGATCTTGCACACAATGGGATGCCTTGGCATCCACCACTGCAGCCTCTTCTTAACAAAAAGAACTATTGTTGTCGTAGAATTTTGTTGTTGATATGAGGAATGTGTGCAACATAGAGATAGTTTCACATATATGGGTGATGAAAGTCTTTTCCCTAAACATAAATTGATTGTTTGTTCAATCCATTGGATGGGTAATGACAAAGTCAACAAGATAGAGCTAGTTTTGCATATGTGGGTGATAAAATTCTTTGCCCCGGACAGAAATTAATTGTGCAGTAGGGCCATTCAATGGGAAAGTGACAAAGTTAATGATTGACTTTGGCGTTGCATGTCTAATGACTCAAACACACAATCAGGTTAAGGTGGAAGATTTCATTTGAAAAGTAGATCTTATACATGATGATGAGATGCATGGCATCCACCGCTGCAACCTCTTATACTATATAATTTCTCTAATTTCAATTGCCACAAATTTGCATCATTTTCTTAAGTGTGGAGGCAAAGGAAGTTCAAACTCATTGTTGTTTTTGAGGATCACATAACATTTACAAACTAGAGGCAGTATGCTAGATGGCAGTGAGGCAATGCATGAAGTTCATGGCAGTGACATGCTAAATAACAGTGAAGTTGTGCAAGAAGTTTGTGGCAAGTACATTGAACTCAATGGATGAAGCCTTTAAAATTTTAACAAACGTATTAAATGTAAAGTTAAGAGCAAATAACCTCCTAATTTCTTAGTTGAATTTAGGTAGCATAGGGTTTCATGAAAAATTTGAAGGCCAAAAGTGATGTGCATAAATTAATTCACTAATTATTTCTAACCTCAATCTTAGACTATAAAATAATAAAAAGATCATAAATAAAAACATTAACTCAATGTGGATTCAAATACTTTGATACATATAGTATTGTCAAAAGTGATGCAAATTAATTAATTCACTAATAATTTCTAACCTCAAACTTAGGCTATAACATAATAAAAAGATCATAAATCCAAAAATCAACTTAATATTTAATATGAAGTCACTAATAATTTCTAACCTCAAACTTAGGCTATAACATAATAAAAAGATCATAAATCCAAAAATCAACTCAATATGAAGTCAAATACGTTGATACATATAGTGAAAATAAAAAGATCATAAATCCAAAAATCAACTCAAAAAGATCATAAATCCAAAAATCAACTCAATATGAAGTCAAATACGTTGATACATATACTGAAAATAAAAAGATCATAAATCCAAAAATCAACTCAATATGAAGTCAAATACGTTGATACATATAGTGAAATGCAATATTAATTTATTTCATAATTTTTAATATAAATCGAATTTACAATTTTTTAACATAAATTAGTTTTGCA
>JZKD02S2090541.1:34338-49375 GCA_000966675.3 Picea glauca
AATAATTATGCAATTGAAAATACTTCCTCATGCCTAGCAACCATGTTTTGACATCTTTATCCTTCTTGTGCTCACCATCAAATGTAGGAGGTTTGATTTTGTTCATTTCTCCTCGCAGCTCATCCACCCCAGATCTATTATACCTTCTGACAGGGGATAGACTTGAGCTGTTTCCTGCTCTCTTATGGGAATGCCTTTTGGGATGATGGTGATGTCTACTAGCACTTTTTACTTTTCCTTTCTCCTCTGAATATTTTTGACTCTCATATTTACTTGAGTCACTCTCCTTAACCAATTTCTTCTCTATTCTGTTCAAACCTTCCAATAGCTTCATGTTGAAGTCATCCTGCTGCTCTTTGGCTTTCATAAGCCTTTCATTATCAGCTTTATGGCTTTGGACATCCTTCTGCAAATTCTTAATGGTCTCAACCATATTCATATCTACATTCCTTTCTTCTCCATGTCAATTGGAGTTCATTCCTTCCATGCTCAAATGGACATCCATCCCTTTGCTCTTCTCTGGATGACTGTAATTCCCTTGTGCCTCTTCCATTCCTATGGACTTTGCACTGGTTTGACCTGACCAAGTTGTTGTTAATTCTGCAAAACGTGCAACCCTCGAAACTAATCAGGCTAACAATTCAACAATTCATGAGAATATGCACCATTTCGATTCAACATACACATCAACATTATCACTTCTACTTTCCTGGTGTTATCACCACGACAATTCTAGATAAGACCCAAGTCTCTAGAACACAGATGCGCAGTGCCTTCCAAGATAAACTTGTGCAAGAAGGTGGTTTGTCAAAACCACTTTTGCCAAGACGCGGTATCACGTGTCTCAACATGTCAAATCCACCACTCGTGGAGCGAGCGACGACTAGTTAGATCACCCTGCTTCATTTGTTCGATACTTTGCAGCCATGTGACGTCAGCTGAATGCCACCATGTAATGAAATCCAAAGCTAATCATTCGAAATGGATTGGCTGAGCATGGCAACCCAACGCTCTTGTACATAATCTATCTACGCTTCATAAATGGAGTTCTATAATTACCACTCCCCAAGTATGAAGATATATGCGTATCCATAACCGAAATAATCTCCAAACTGCTCGACTTCTTGCTCTCTGTAAAGACACGTTTTGGTATCCCCAACCTGAGATACATGGACAAGGCTAAGTCGAGGAGACTGGTTATTCGAGCAACATGCTAGGATTTCCTGCGAATAAGGAGGAAAGGGTCCTTGTGCACATTCTAGCAACTAAGTTCCACATAGAGTCAGTTATAGATTCGTGATTGGAAGTCAGGCTGAATCCCATTATAAAGGATTTAGTCATCAATAGGCCAACCGCTAAGAAGAAAAGGAGTAAGCAGCATAAGAAGGAGGAATCTACGACTGAAGTGACCGAAAGTGTTGGAGAGAATCAACCAGTCTGGTTAGACTCTTCTTTAAAGGCGGAGATCACTAAGATGAAGTAAGTCTTCAACTAAAATAAGCATGTCTCAACAAATTTTGAACAACCGGTAGTGGAGGTAAAGAGTACAAGAGATGACAGGCCTGTTCTTCAAACAACCCTTTTTACAATAGGCTAACTGCTGTCATAACCCTTTCGTAATTTTGTGATTAATATAATTATATAAATACAGAAACATATTTTAGACTGCTTTATTACAATTTCTATTTGGTGATGTTATGACTCTTGTTTTCTTTTATAATAAGTTTTTCTTGTAATCTTATATTTTATTTTCATCTGTCTAAATCGGAGGAAATTAAAACTCAGAATTCTTTTTAATTAATGCTTTGATGTGGTTATGTGTTTATTTTTCTTTTATTATTATGCAATTTAAACTCAGACTCATCGCCTTCCAAGCGACATTGCGCACATTAACTTGACCCGTTCATTTATATTTATCGTGCATGGCAATATTACAAGGTAAAACACTTATCCGCGCACCTAAATCTACTGTGCATTTCTTCTTTGTCGTACCGACTACTTACGCGCACTACTCTGGCATTGTGCGCCAATACCCAATGCGCACAGTTTCGATACCGCACACCGATATTCCACATGCATTTTCGTCCTATGCATGCACCATGTCAATTTTAACATATTCCATAGTGCTCAAATATCTGCACACACTACTGAATACACCGTCGTGAAACAACTTATACTCATACTTATGCGCGTACTAACAAAAATCCTTTGCGTTAAAAAATACTTGCGCACCCCATGTGCACCTTACTATGTGTGTGCTTACCGTGCAAGGCTAATTTCAGTGCGTGCATCTACACATAATAATCTTTCGTGTGGCGCCACAATTTACCGCGCACACTGGCACACCAACGTTTTCCCGCGCGGTGCCAAATTTACCACGTGCGCCAGTATGCCAACCTTTTCCAAGGACACTTCGTGACTCCAATTCTGGTCACTTCGAAGATACTTTTATGTGAATATTCACTTCAATTGCACACCTCTGGCCCATTCAAGCTCAGTGTTGAACTGTAGCTCTGATACCATACTGTAACGATCCCCCCGACCAACCTCAGGTCGGGGTATGCCACTCCCGAGAAACCACTCATGCTCTGACACCAGTCGGTAACATTCCCAGCCATTAGGCTGGGCCATGCTACTCTAGGGAACACTTTCATTCCCATACTGCAGAACATACAATTGCATACCTAGTAGTCAACTAAGAAATGCAACATAGATTTACTCTTTAAACTGTATGCAATTAAAAAATATACATACAGCATGCTCGCGGAAGCTTTACATATAAACATAAACAAACAATTACTTTATGTAACATACGACTTTTATATTGAAATAACAGTAACTACCGATATGCATCATTTATAGGAAATTACCCATAAGCACACAAGCAATCATAATCACATATATGATAAAATCATAACATAGGCATGTAAATAACAAAACAACATATCAATTTATCATACAATTGGTACTTATCTTAGAAAGACTGACACCAACTGCTTACAGACTGTCCACGAACCTCCTAGCCATAGACTACATTGTTCATCACTCTCAACAATGAGTCACCCCCAAGCTGGGACTGAAATCCACCCAGGGTAAAGGGTTCCTATCCAGGCTAAGGCTCATGGACAACAGGAAAGACTCTGTCTCAGGTGCTCACTCAACTAACAACCTACAACCTCTCATTCCCCACATGTCTGTCCCACCCAAGGAAGTGTGCCCTTTCTCTGCTCAACAGTCCCTCAGCTGCCCCACTTCCCTTCCAGGGCTTCAACAACAGGCTGGACCAGAAGTCTCAAAGCGTTGTAGCTGCAGTTTAGCACCTTCGAGAATCAATCCCCAACAATTCTCTCGCTTAGAGAACCACTCATAGGCCTGACAACCTGCTTCTTCAATCCCGCTCCAAGATAACCAGGTACACCAACCAAAAAGGGTGCGGAAACAGGCTTCAGAGAGGTCAAATGGCCGTCTCAAGGATAACAGAATGTATGAGTGAAATGGTCATGGAATCATTGACTGGATAACTGGCTAAGTTCCCCCACAATATGAATGCATGTCCCCAACTTGACACTTGTCATATCGGAAGTTACTTTTGTCCACTTGTCCCCAACTTTAGAACTTAGGATAAAATAATTATCCATACTTTATGTTTTAGGAAATATTAATATAATATTCCCTTGACTTTTAGTCCTCCCTTTCCCTAAATGGTGAAGTTCAGTCCCCCATCTCTTTTATCGTGGTCGGTCTGTGCACAATGATGTATTTTATATTAATCACGAGTCACGTACAAAGTAGGCGCATTGGCCCTTGACATCTAGGCGTTCTGGCCTAATACCAAAACATAAGCATTTCAGCTTATAATACTGGCTCACCAGCCTATAATGCATATCATATACATAAAGGTTCGCTGACCTTAATATTGCACGCACTTTAGTTACTACGCGCGGTATTCGTTGTCCTAAAGGTTGCAGGCACTTTAGTTACTATGCACGGTATCTTGCGATGTGCATATTACATCATTTTACTGCGCAGTTCATGCGCACACTATGCCACATGATGTGCATTATCAAATGAGGTCAAAACAACTCACTAGATTAAGTATATTTATATTACATTTACAATTGGGTTCGGTCGAGGGATATTACATAAGGTCCATATAAAGGGTTAACATTGCCTTTCAATTTGAGTAATGCAAAATCACTGCACAATCTACTTTTATTCATTTAGTTATACTAGGGAGAAGCATGTGGCACATGTAAAGCAAGTGTTAGAGACACTAAGGAAACATTGATTTGTAGAAAACATAAAGAAGTGTGAGTTTTCTAGGTAGTCCCTGGTATACTTAGGGCTTGCGATTGGTGGATGTGAGTTGAAGATTGATCTTGCAAAAGATATAGGTCATGGTTAAATGTCCCACTCCTACTAATGCCATAAAAGTTAGGAGTTTTGAGGGAGTTGTCCAATATTTAAGAATGATCATAACATCATTTCAGTCATGGTAGTGCCAGATCATGCTATAAAATCCAATGTAAGAGTTTCTATTTTGGTAAGAATCAACATAAATCCTTTGAAGAACTAAAGTTGAAGATTATTCAAGCCCTATTCTTACCACTACCTAACTTGTGGAAATCTTTGTAGTAGAAACAAATACTATTGCATATCCTATGGGAGTAGTGTTACAGTGAGGGGGGATATTGGTATGCTATCACTCAAACCTATTCTAAGGAGAGGTACTAAACTACCTAACATATGACAAGGAACTCTATGCCTTGGTTCGAGCGATGAAGAAGTGGAAGCACCATCTATTGGGTAGAGAGACCATCATCCACATAAATCACCAATATTTATAGTACTTTTATACTTAGTGTAAGCTCCAACAAGCAATACATTTTAAATGGATGGTATTTCTATAACAATTTCATTTAGTGATTAAATATTAGAAGGGAATTTTCAACAAGTTGGTTGATTTTCTATCAAGGCTACCACCACCAAAAACCATAACTCTAGGAGCCATTATCCACATGTATTTATTCACCCATGATGCATACAAAGAAGAGTATGGAAAAGATGGGGACTTAAAGGGATTGTATCAATAGTTGTAGGGTAAACATGGGATGACATGTGTTGATTACCATCTCCAATATTTATTAAAGTACAAGATGTAGAATCTTTGTGTACTGAAGGAAGAGAGAGTGCAACTGACAAGGGAGGTTCACACCTCCAAGGTTGTTGGTCATTTTTTTGTCAAAAACATTGTGGCTAACTTGTAGAGGTATGTTTATTGGCCCAAGATGCAATAGAAGTAGCTATGATTGTTAGAGGTCATATTTTATGTTGCACCAACAGATCAAGCAACATTAAGCAAGGGCTATACAATCCACTTCCACTCCCTACAAGGCAATGGGAAAGCGTATCGATGTACTTTATTGTTTTTTTTTAGGACATGAAGAGGGAAAGACTACCTTAAATGATAATTGTTAGGGTAAGTAAGATGTGCATTTTAATGGCTTGTAAAAATACCATCACACGACAAGAATTTGCAAGCTTGTTCTTTGAAAGGATTTGGGTGCACTTTGGGATTCCAAGGAGCACCATTTTTTTTATAAAGATACTAGATTTATCAACACAATTTCACTTCATTGTGGGATAAATTGGATACTGAATTGAAGAGATCCATTTCCTTTCACCCACATACTAATGGGTAGGAAAAGGTAGTAAATATGACTTTGGTTCAACTTTTGAGAGGTTTCAATCAGAAGCACCCAAGGACTTGGGATGGAATTTTGGTTCACATATGACATTCTTATAATAGGTCTAATGTCCACACTCCCACTACTAAGTCCTCCTTTGAAATATATTTTAGATATTTTCCACCATTACCATTGGATATTGTTTATGGATAACCTGACGTAGGAACATCCACCTCAAGTGATGCATTGAAGGTATGAAACTTCATAGATAGGATCGGGTAGATACACGTATAGGTTTAGAAGTTACTAAAGTAATCTCAAGAAAAATACAAGGCTGGGCATGGTTAACAAAGGGTTGAAAAGACCTTCCAAGTAGGATACAGAGTTTGGTTGCACCTTAATATGCACTAGGGAAGAAAATCAAAGCCCAAAGATATGAACCATTCAAAATATTATAGAAGATAGGAAATGATGCTTATGGTCTTAGTGTTACACCTTGTATGCACATTTACTCATTAGTAAATACAAAGAATTTGAAACTCTATGATCTATCCATGCTCAATGAGGATGAATATGACCAAGTATTACTTTCCATAGGGCATTTAGCACCAAATGCACATGCATAGGTACTAGAGGACATAGTTGTGCAAACAAATATCACAACTAGTAGGGGTCAACAAGAACTTTGGCTAGCGTATTGAAAGGTGAAATGCTATCCAATCCCAAATGGTACTCCAATGAGAAAGTTGAGGAATTATTTTCTCATCTCTTCCAAAACCAAATATTTTGGAGACCAAAAACCTCCCAAAATGGGAAGGGATGACCTAAAAGGGATATAGATAGTTACCATATGACTTTATTTTTTTTTATTCCAACGTAAGAAATCACAGGAAACCCTCTGATTACTTCCCCACATTTCATGGATGGTAAATGGGGTAAACCATCAACCTTGATTACAGAGCCTCACCTTGAGGGGATCAAGAGAGTCAAACCCGAGACCTCCCCAACTGATCACCGGGGGAGAGATCTCATGTCTGGCTCAAGACCACTTGAGCTAACCCTCGGGGTTTACCATATGAATTTATTTATTCTATATGATTGGGAATATTGAATTTTGGAGCTAGAAGGATTGGTTTGTGGTAGATTCCAAAATCCGCACTCATGGACCATAATGGTATATCCTCCATTCGAGGGCCAAAAAAGTGGAATTTTTGGGTCTGTAACTTTGAGGAACTAGGTACTAGGTGTCAATAGTACATTATACATGTCTATAATTTTTCAATGCTAGTTCATTTTCATCAAATGAAGGCCATATGTGAAATTTATACTCCTAACAATGTAATAATCAAATTATTCCCCTCAGGTCTTAGTGCCAACAATGTTAGCTCCCCATAATTCACACATGTAGAGATTGTAATGTATGGGAGTGTGGAGGAGATACTAACATAGCAAAGAGAGAGAGAAGCATATTGTAGATGAATGTAGAATACCATAGTGTCTCATAGCTCCACAACAAGCTTGGGTAGTGTTGTGATTTGTATTGTAATCTCCATAATAGAGGAAGATGAAAGGTAGAATCTTTAATTTTTGGTTGGTTTTCTTGTATCAAGTTTCCAGGGTAAATGTTGTGTTCCAATGTGTGTGTCTTTGCTATTAAATTTTTATTTCATGTCATAGTAGTTAAAGAATATTATTGGTGTATTTTATTTCTTGTTTAAGTTATTACCAATGCAAAAAGAATAGTCATACAATCAAGCATAGTCTCGATGTGTTCACTTTACTTATAGACATGTTTTCATGAGACAACTAATGTAATATCCAAGGTGGTTTATAGATCAAACAAAGAGGATGAAAACATATATAGTGATTTTTTTCGAATCAACAACAATGATTGTAGGTTTGATTAGTTGAAATTGGTAACAAATCCAAAGGATTCTTATATATGTCATAATTAACTAGAGCAAGAATAAGAAATATGGACTTGAAAAACATGAAATCCTATAGAAATGCTATTACTATAGTACATATGGCCATATTACTATATGTAGTTCTCTTGAAGCCTACAATTTTTCATCAGTATCAACACCAACAAGTACAACAATGTGAAGAACTTCTAGAGGATCACGTTCTTTCATAGTGGACTACAAATGATTCACGACCAACAAAAAATAAATGGAATGTGATTAATGAACCACATTTCATTGGAAAAAAAGCTTCATAGCATGGTAAATCAAAGCTTCATAACATGGTAAAACAAAGGTTATTTTTTTTTTCAAACCAAGTCCTAGTCTTTAGAGAGTAGAATTATTCTTCACTTCCCTAACAAGTATTGGAGGGAAGAGTTTAAAAGATGGAATCTCCCATCCAAATGTGTTTTTCTCAAATGAACACACTCTATTAAATTAGGGCATCTAGAAACACTACAAGCCTAATTGAATTTAAAACTAGGTCAAGTAATAGATAAAAGGAATAGACCTTAGCACTTCATTTGCATTCTTAAGTAGTCAAGAGGTTATATTGTTGCATTATGAGGGTTAAGTAGTCAAGAGGTTATACCCTACTAAAATTGAGAAATTGAGATTATTGCTAGGGATTTACGTACACTAAACAAGTACATCTCAATTGTGAAATGAGGACAAAGTTTGAGAAACCAACTATTGAGTCGATATGACCTCCTTTGTGTCATCATTGTCCTCTATCCAATGTGTTTATGTGAGAATGATTTAATTGCTTGGGTTCAAAGCCATGGCTTCTAGCTTTGAGGGTTTAGCATTGACATGCTTATATTTTTCCAACTCAGGTCTGGGAGAAGTTCTTAAAATGAATATATGCTCAAAGTCCTAATTCTCCTCACCTCATAATCCTAACCTCATAAACAAGATCTAGTCTCCATGTTAGGGCAACCCAAAAACAAAAACACGATCGTTGTTACTTTTGAAGATTTAGATTTTCACTACAAGGAACACTCTCATGAATGTGACTTGTGCCCTAAGCTTAGTGAAAAAAAATGGAACTTTTCCTTTCCTCCTCCAAATCTCAGGTTTGCATAGATACATATATTAATTAGGAGGACCAAACTTTCAATAACGATAGGGCAATCTCCTAGGAATCTACCAGTACAAGAGATTCATATATTAACATGCTATATAAATTGTCTAACCCCTATATTGAGAAACATTCATGGGAATCAGAGAACTTATAGCTTAAATAAATTTATAGGGAAAAGAAGAGCATGGAAACTCTAATGACCTATAACTAGATGCCTCACTTTTCTTTGCCCAAATAGACCTACAAACAAGAATTGACAAAGAATGCTATTCCAATATGCTATCATAACTGAGTGGGCTATCTAAAATCTATTTGCAAGTAAGGAGAATCTCCATATCCATGGGGATAAGATCAATAGAATATTGAATTGGTTTGAATAATTTATTCATGTGGACTAGGGATGATTTTAAGGATGGAAAGTTATTTTAAAATGTAGAAACCTTGGCGAATATTACTAATCCTTCATATGTCAACTATAAATGTTTGGCGATATTTTTTTAAAAATATTCAAATTTCCAAGTATTTTATATAGTTTTTATAAAATTTTGGCAATTTTTAGGGTAAAATAATTTTATCCTATAGAATTTTGGCAAATCATTTCTAAAATAGCGAATCTCGTTTTTGGAAAAACCATGGAAAATTAGCCCATGAGCGAAATTTAGCCCCTAAAATCATCCATGTGGACATGTTTCTTGGGAAAGACCCTAAATCTAGCTATCCATCACGAACATTTGAAACAAACTTGTAATCGATCCTTGTTTTGCCTCGATTGATACATAACATTGATTTGTTGGAAGTCACCAATGCACAATGGACTTTATCTTTGAAAAGTTTAACATTATTCTGGATCCATTAAAAAATCTAGGTTTCTTATATCAATTTTAGCTTCACACATCAAATATATTGCATTTTGAGATAGGTTAGGCTTCACAAAGTAGATTGGGGATGAATTATGAAGTTACGGTGCCTAATTTCTTCAAGAGAAAGACAATCTTTAGTTAGATATGGATGAGTTAAGAAGGATTAGTCTTGAATCTATCGATAAATTGCAAAACAAAATCACTCTACTATTCACAATAAACAAAACCATTCCAAGTCCTAGTCAAAAAAAAAAAGAGATGCCACCAATGCCTAAATACGGGTTGCTTAGAAGAATATAGGTTTTGGAGGCTCACCCAATCTAACTCCATCATAATGATACCAACCTTACGTAATCCATTTTTGCCTTAGTTGATACAAACAAACGAGCAAAATATGATGATGATCTCTTCCATATCGTATTATTATTATTATTTTTGTGGTTCATGACACCGGATATCGATGCTCGCTACGTTTATCGAAACCCCCTCCCTCGAAATCTGTGAGAGAACATAGAGAGGCCAAGTATTTTCAGAATATTGGGGGCTCAACAACAAGAACATCTTATAGACCCATTTAAGGGAACAACATGTCACTCACAAGGAATTGAACCTGGGTGGGTAGGGTAACAATCATTCCTCCCAACCACCCAAGCTACATCCAATGGACCTCTTCCATATCGTAATTAACAATACATGAAAACTAAATATTTTTAACATGATTTTGTTGTTGCAAGTTAAGAAGAATGGATTAGCAGACTCGTTTTAGAGGGTAGCTCATCTCCAATCAATGATGCCTTCCAACCATGAATTTATATATTATAGTCAAATAGATCATAGATTTTGTAAGGTCCTTATTATTAGGAAGGTCGACGATGAAACTCATGTATATCATGGCCACCTAGGTAGACACAAGATAAACTCAATACATTGGTTATTTTCATTGATATTAGTTTACACAATGGCTTTATGCTTAGTGTTGTCCATTTGGGATCGAGAACAAGGTTAAAAGTGTTGACTATGACAACGTATTGTTAGAAAGTTATCGAGGTTGTAATATAAATAAATGTCTAACCCCACAATAACAATAATTGTAGGACATGGATAGTTTATGAAGTACTATGTGCACCGATTTTTTTTTCTAGTATAAAGATTAGATTTGACATGCAAGTCCTTTAGTTGGTGTAATAACATCCTCTAACATGGTTTAGTCAATACATGAATAAACCTAACTCAACTTGATGAACATGGTTTAGTCAATACATGAATAAACCTAATCTACCTAAACATCTAAGTCTAGTCTAGCAAACACACTATCACATCCCACTTAACCTAGCAAACACATGATTCAACCACTTAGTCCTTACAAGCAACATGAATAAACCTAACTCAACTTCATGAACATGGTTTAGTCAATACATGAATAAACCTAATCTACCTAGACATCTAAGTCTAGCAAACACACTATCACATCCCACTTAAGCTAGCAAACACATGATTCAACCACTTAGTCCATACAAGCAATCCCAATCATGGGATAAAAAATCAAAACTGTTATTCCACTTCACATAACACGCGCCAGGTAGGGGTCGAAACTACGACTTTCTGCTTAGGAAACAGACGCTCTATCCACTGAGCTACAGGCGCTAATTATGGAAAATTTTATCGGCACTCTTAATCTAGTCCGGTAACTTCATTTTATCCAGTTCAGTAGACGTTGGTAAGCACAGGAGAATTTCTATTGAAGTGGACGTGCCGGAGTGGTTATCGGGCATGACTAGAAATCATGTGGGCTCTGCCCGCGCAGGTTCGAATCCTGCCGTCCACGTATGCAATTTTATTGTTCACCACGACAGTGGCCATTAAAATCAACAAAATTTCGTATGAGGTGGGCAAACCAGCTGGCGACTTCTACTCTAGATGTATTAGACGAGGAGATGCTCCAACGTAGATTTCTTTGAGAGCTCTAGATGCATTAGACGAGGAGATCCTCCAAGATCCCGCCTCTTAATGAATAATGGTTGAAACCCTCATTAGTTCCATCTCCAAATCTAGAAGCACCTAACATCCAATATCCCACCTCTTCATAATAATGGTTAAAACCCTTATAGAAGCAGATGCCCATAATTGGATCTATCTTGAATATTTCACACTCGCAAAGCCTAGGTTGGTTAGCTTGTATGAAAATACTTTGGAATCTCCTTCCTCGACCTTGTGGGAAGGATGGTTGGGTCACTGGGTGGGAATATGCCATTTTCCACATGGTGACTTTTTTATGGAATCTCCTTCCTCGACTTTTTGGGAGGGATGGTTGGGTTACTGGGTGGGAATATGTCATTTTCCACATGGTGACTTTTTTATGGAATCTCTTTCCTTGACTTTTTGGGAGGGATGGTTGGGTTACTGGGTGGGAATATGTCATTTTCTGCATGGTGACCTTTTTATGAGGGCATGGGCAAAATATTGCCATTGTTTGACACAATTGAAATAGGATTGTTAAAAACAAGAGTTTGAAGAAATCTCCCTAACCCTTTAGTTTGGTTTGTTTGATATGGAGAAACAAGTTTGTGTTGTAATGTCACATCATTTACGACAAGTGGATGAAACTCATTGAACCTAAGGGCTCAAACAAAATCTCAACTTCATTGGTGTAGGATCATAAATAAGCATATGAAAGATGTTTTTTAGGTCCCAACGATCAAAGGGGTAGAGGACTCCATTGGTGTAGGATCATAAATAAGCATATGAAAGATGTTTTTTAGGTCCCAACCATCAAAGGGGTAGAGGAATGCTTGATGGTCCTCAAGGTTAGGGATGATTGTACCACTAACCAAGTAATGATTAAGTGAGTGTTTGTTGTCTACTATTCAGTGCAATCTTACACAGAGGAAAGAAATGTGGCCATGCAAAAATGTTTTGACATAATTTTATCGATGTACCTGAGGAGCAAAGGAGAGCTTACGAGAAAACTATCATCTTGGATAAATTGAGGGCTACCCTCAACGAAATGTTGGATGATGGAGATATTACTTGCAAAGCCCTTGCACTACTTCCCAATCCCCTTCTGCAACTTTGTGTTTCCTCACCTCCTGTTGTTGCTGATCCTCGACACCCCACAACTATTTTATTGCACATAAATCATATTAATTATAGAGTTTTAATTTCTTACTTATTTATATTAACAATATCATACATTGATATTTAAATTATACATTTAAGATTTAAATTATATATTGATATACAATTATATCATATCTTCATTAAAAAATGCAAAATAAATGTTGATTAAGAATTTCAAATTTATGATATATTATTATACCTATAGTGATGGTAGGTATATAGTGATAGTTTTGTGGTTTGTCTGTGTATTAATTATTGAGGGTTGATTAAATATTTCTGAGTGTTTTTCTAAAGTGTGAGGTTAGAAATGGATTTTTTTTTTAAAATTATTTAAAAACAATTATTGTAGGTATATAGTGATAGTTTTGTGGTTTGACTGTGTATTAATTATTGAGGGTTGACTAAATATTTTTGAGTGTTTTTCTAAAGTGTGAGGCTAGAAATGGATTTTTTTTTAAATTATTTAAAAACAATTATCTATTATTTTATTGATTATTAAATTAAATCTCTTATTATCGAGTGGACGACACTCTGAATCCTCAAATAAATACAAAGGTACTCACCTTTGATTTTGGTATCATCTAATTCACCTTTCGTTTTGGCATCATCTAATTCACCTTTCGTTTTGGCATCATCTTATATGGGTGTAGATGTGTCAGAATCAATGCAACAAAAGATCTGGCAGCCTAATTCTTTCTGGTCAAGGCAACGGTAGTTGTGGAAGAAGCTGCAGCCCATTCGATGCCACCTAAGATATCTAAAAAAAAATGAGCAAATGGAAGATGGTCGGTGGCCTAAGGTCGTCTTCAATGACATGCTGTGTAAAAGAAAGAAGACGTGGATGCAACAAAATTTTAAATGGCTTAGTAAATGAGATATTCACTTGAACAGGTGCCTTACGAACAATAAAGAGATAGAGACTTTTGTTATTGATAGGTTCCACAAGTGAGCCTGGGATAAAGGGCTAGGGAGAAAGAAAGAGTATTATATTGAAGAGTTGAACCCCACTTACATAGGGGCCAATCATCCTCAAAAAGCGTACATAGGGGCCAATATATATTGGAGAGCCAAAATGCTTATTGCCCAATTAAGAACCAATTCCCATCAACTCCATTGTGAAACCAGGCGTTGGAAAAGACCAAAGGAAGCTTGGGAAGAAAGGGTGTGTATGTTTTGCACCTCCGGAAAAGTGGAAACAAAAAAAAACATTTCATTTTAGAGTGTGAAGATTTCAAAGACAGCAGGGACAACTATGTAAGTATCTTGACAACTAGCTCTTGGAATAATTTATTCAACGAGGGGACAATGGAGAAATTGGGAGAGCTCATCATCAAGCTGAATAGAAAAAGGGCTGAAATACAAAAATCAGTGTCTAAGGAGGTCTGTCCCATAAGCTATTGTTAGCTTCGTGGACATTAAAATAATTTCCTTCCTTCCTATCCCGTTCAAGTTAAAATAATTTCCTTCCTTCCTATCCTGTTCAAAAGCAACGACCTTCCCATATACATACAGATCACATACGTAAGGGATGTGCATTAATACACATTTCAGATCTCTCACATTATGTTAAACTGAGCTACTATCATTTCACATAAAAAATTGTTGAAGAATTACGTATTAGTGCAAGCCGTCAAGGAATAATTATCCAACTCTTAGATTTGAAATATATAATTTTTTTAATTATGGATGGATAATCGGTCATTCTTTTTCAAATCTAACCAATTCCATAAACTTACAACTATGCATGAAAAATATTTTTTTACCCATACTTAATATACAAACCATTACTTTAACTTTGTGTATAGAGACTTTGCCAACAGAATTACAAACTCGAACATACACTTGTAAACTTAGTTGACAACGATTTGATTTTTATTTGAAAAAAATCATAGTTTTAATGTTCGTAACATGAAATTTAACAGCATTACCGTTTAAAATCAATTGAAAATACGCAAGAGAGCATCAAATAAAGCAATGTACAAAGTTTTAATGTTTGTAAAAATGAAATTCCAGATTATTGTTATTTATAATTAAGTGTAAACTTGGAAATTTGTAAGTATATATTCTATATTAAAAAACTGTTGCAAAAATGGAGTAGCTGAGAAATATGCAGAGCCGAGGGACATGTACAAAGAACACAGATGGAGGCCTTGTCAAAACGACTCTTACCTGGGGAGTGGAGTGGGTCGGTTATTGACTGTTTTTTTTTAAGTGACTTTTTTAGTTTTTTTAGTAGTGTTGAGGTAGTTTCTTCTTTAAAGATGGTGATCAAGGACTAGTTTTCAGGGTCGTTTACCTCTGTCTTGCTATTTGGGTCATTAAGAT
>JZKD02S2090552.1:12094-22251 GCA_000966675.3 Picea glauca
CGAGTTTAATCAAATTGTTAAGATTCAAATTTGATTATATCAAGGGTGATAGTTGCTACATTACAGATTGTGAAAAAAATGTTTAAAAGGTTCTATTATTGCTAGGTGCAATGAATACCTGACTGCATATGAATACCATTGATATAGATGTTTATTGTACTTGTTTGCATAATAAACTAATATCTCCTCTAGAGAGATATTTTTTTGTTTTCTCTTGTTGTTCTTTTTCTAGGCAGGTACCCTTGTGAAATATGTTTGATGAAAAATATTTGCGAAAGTTATTATAGAAGAAGTTTTTAAGGATGATACAACTGCCAGATGGACAACAATCAGAACAGATAGAAACAAACTTAAAGAGACTTAGAGGAATTTGACTAAGAGGAAGTCAATAATCAAAAGGAAACCAAAACGAGCTTGTGACACTTTGCAAAAAGCAAAGAGAGTTGCAACAGACAGAAGCATGGACTCTCTCAGATGGAGGGAGTTGATCACAAAATTCCAAAAGAAGAGCATGCATATTGCTTATTCAGGCATGAAGCTGGGATTAGGAGGGAGCTAATCCCCAATGATATGATCCATCGAAGAATAATCCATGAATACTATAAAGTATCTATCCATGTTCTTCATTAGAAGTAGAAGCCATTTGAAAATAAGCTTTAAGTATCCTTGGTTGTCCATCTACATTTCTATGACGGAAGGAAGAAGTTGGAATCTTCAGGAAATAAGGGCATGGAATCTATAGAAGACTCTATGAACCCCAAAGTTGAAGAACATGGAGATTCCAAGAAAGAAAGAAAGGCCAAAACAACCAATTGAACCAGATATTATGCCGAGAATCATAAGACTACCAACATGGTTTGAACCCACTAGAAGCAGTCAAGTAGAAGGAATGAAAGGAAGTTGTGATGAAGAACAATGTATGTGAGAAATTGTGAAAAAGACTTATAAATGGAAGCATTGATAGATACAAGGAGAGATTTAGGGCTAGAAGCTTCTCCCATAAGGAGGGAAAAGACTATGATGGAAGCCTTGTTCCAGTAACCAAACATACCTCTACCTAAACCATTATATCTCTTGCAATATCCATGGGTTGGAGTTACATCCGTTGGATGTAAAAACTATTCTTCTCAACAAAGTAATTGAAGAAGAAGCATATGTAGAGAAACCTGAAGGTTTTGAAGTATACCAGAAATAAACCCATGTATGCAGATGGAATAAGACCTTGTATGGATTCAAGCAACTTGGTGCAAAGCCTCTCATGTACAACATAAGCGTGGTGAAAGTTTCCTATGACAGAGGAAGTGTATTGAAATGGTTCTTCAGAAGTCTGGGATGATGGATTAAAAATCCATGGGAAAATCCCATGATAACAGATCTGAAGAAGTTGAGAGACTCTGATCCAGTAGACCCATCATTGTATCGACAATTGAATGGCTCGTTGATGTATTTGGAGAATACTCAGTCGGATATTTGCTTTGCTGTGAAAATAGTTTAAGGTGGAACCTAGCCATGAAGAATTGAATAATTGCAAAGCATGCCTTGAAATGTCTTCATGAGAAATTTGAGTCATGATATACAGTTGCATGGATTTATCAATTCAGATTGGGAAGGGAATGTAGATGACATAAGAAGTGCTTCTTGGATATGTTTTAGTTCAAGAGCTTTTCCACGATGTCATGGGCTAGCAGGAAACAAAAGTCTGTTGCACTCAACATTGCAGAAGCATAGTATATTGCAGCTTGTGATGCTTGTATGGAAGCAATGTGGCTCCGTAAGTTGGTTCTTGGACTATTTGATCAAGTGTTGAATTCGATCATGATATATTGTGATAATCAGAGTTGTGTGAAGCTTTCAGAGAACCCGGTGTTCCATGACAGGTCGAAGCACATTGAGATCAAAAAGATTCTAGAGGGGAGAAGTGGTTCTCCAGTATATCTCTACAGATGAGTAGATAACAAATATTTTGGTAAAGCCTCTCTCCAAGATGAAAAGTATGCGTACTTAAGGGACACATTGGTACTCGTGGAGATGACTTCCTTATTGGAAAAGGAAGAGATTACTCCCAGGCTGGGAGGGAGCACTGATATGTTATTGATTTATGGGAAGTCATTTTCTAGTTCGGAAAATGGTCCAGGTTGGGAAATCACCTTCCAGTCTGGAAAGTGGCCCAAGATTTTTGACGGACATGCATTTTCCAGTTCGAAAAATGGTCCAGATCAGACAATTATTTTCGTAATGAAAATGGTCCAATAGATTGTTGATGTACCATAGACATCAATTCCCCTTGTGGCCATTGTGGGGGAATGGTCTAAGACAATCATTCTTATTGGAAGTCACTTTGAGTAGTGGTCAAGAAGAATGGTCCGCCTCTTCGGGCAGTCATTCTTTCGAATTTCACAACTGTGATCAATTTTGAAGAATGGTCCATTATAGGAGGTTGGTGCAGGACATCCATTTACATAGGAAATGGTCCAGACAGTCATTCCCTAGGGCAGACTCATTTTCTCAAGGTTGCACTATGATTAGTGCCGTAGGAATGGCCCAGTTAGGTGAATGGTCGAGGTTCAACAATCAAGGACAGACATTCCCTAGGGTAGACTCATTCTCTCTAGGTTGCACTATGATTAATGCCAGAGGAATGGCCCAGTTAGGTGAATGGTCCAAATTCAGAAATTAGGGACAATTATTCTTCTATGCTTGGGAAGAATAGTCCAGATAGCCCATGGCTAATGTTTTTACTTTCTGAGGGAAGATGCTCTTCTAGATCTCATAGATGTGAGTGGAGGAATGGCCTAGATGACTTAGTTTGTATCATGATATTGTTTATGTAGGTTGATATCATATGATATGATTGTTTTGATCAATGAGATTTCTGTGGTGAGGATTGTTTTCAACAATGTTCGGAAAAACCACAGTGTTGCTAATGGATTGTCAACGTTTCAGATCCATATTAGGATCCATCTCCAGGACAATAATCCTAGATTAAAATTGAAGAGAAGAGATTAATATAAATACTAAAGGGAAACTCTCCTCTTAATTTTAACTGGGAGCTTTTCAATATCATGAATTTCATCCAGAATCTCCCTTCTATATAGGAAAATGATCCGATCAATGAGATTTCTGTGGTGAGGATTCTTTTCAACAATGTTTGAAAAAACCACAGTGTTTCTAATGGATTGTCAATGTTTCAGATCCATATCAGGATCCATGTTTAGGACAAGAAGCCTGGATTAAAATTGAAGAGAAGAGATTAATATAAATACTAAAGGGCAACTCTCCTCTTAATTTTAACCCTGAGCTTTTCAAGATAACGAATTTCATCCAGATTCTCCCTTTCGTACATGAAAATGATATGATCAATGAGATTTATGCGGTGAGGATTGTTTTCAACAATGTTCGGAAAAACCACAATGTTGCTAATGGATTGTTGACTTTTCAGATCCATATCAGGATCCATCTTCAGGACAAGAAGCCTGGATTAAAATTGAAGAGAATAGCTTAATATAAATACTAAAGGGCAACTCTCCTCTTAATTTTAACCTTGAGCTTTTCAAGATCACAAATTTCATCCAGAATCTCCCTTTTGTACAAGAAAATGACCTGATCAATGAGATTTCTGTGGTGAGGATTTTTTTCAACATTGTTCGGAAAAACCACAGTGTTGCTAATGGATTGTTGACATTTCAGATCCATATCAGGATCCATCTTCAGGACAAGAAGCATGTATTAAAATTGAAGAGAAGAGATTAATATAAATACTAAAGGGAAACTCTCCTCTTAATTTTAACCCTGATCTTTTCAAGATCATGAATTTCGTCCAGAATCTCCCTTCCGTACAGGAAAATAATCCGATCAATGAGATTTCTGTGGTGATGATTGTTTTCAACAATGTTCAGAAAAACCATAGTGTTGCTAATGGATTGTCGACGTTTTGGATCCATATTCAGGACAAGAAGGCTGGATTAAAATTGAAGAGAAGATCTTAATATAAATACTAAAGGGAAGATCTCCTCTTAATTTTAACCCTAAGATTTTCAAGATCACAAATTTTGTCCAGAATCTCCCTTCCATACAGGAAAATGATCTGAAATGATCTGATCAATGAGATTTATGTGGTGAGGATTATTTTCAACAATGTTCGGAAAAACCACAATGTTGCTAATGGATTGTTGACGTTTCAGATCCATATCAGGATCCATCTTCGGGACAATAAGCCTGGATTAAAATTGAAGAGAAGAGCTTAATATAAATACTAAAGGGCAACTCTCCTCTTAATTTTAACCTCGATCTTTTCAAGATCATGAATTTCGTCCAGAATCTCCCTTCCACACATGAAAATGATCTGATCAATGAGATTTCTGTGGTGAGGATTGTTTTCAGCAATGTTTGGAAAAACCACAATGTTGCTAATGGATTGTCGATGTTTCAGATCCATATCAGGATCCATCATCAAGACAAGAAGCGAAGACTGTATGTCTCTGGACAGTAGATGTATGCTATGGTGGTGGATGTGCTCCACTGGTAGTGACTATGTGCCACTAATTAGTAGTTGTGTTCTACTAGGAGTGGTTGTTTACCACTGGGTAGTAGTTGTGTACTACTATGGATAAACACAATTGTGTTCTATTGGATGGCATTGTAGAAGTTGCATGATATTATCTGATTTCCAGCTAGATGGATAGTCAATGTGTTGGTGAACATAAATTCTCCCTGTGGAGAATGGTCCAAGCTGACAGATTGATGACGTATCCTGGACTAGTATTTTCCTAAGGCATAGGTTGTGGCCTGATTAAGAAAATGGTTCAGGACCGATATTCTCCCGAGAAAAAGTTATTGGCTCGATCATGTTGAATATTCCACCCCCTAAAGATATGACATCCCGATTAGGGTGGTTGATACGGGACCGATATTTTCTAAGGCATACGAGTAGAGATGGATCTCTATGGTACATAAGACCTAATTAGAAAATAGTCCGAGACTGGAATTCCTATAGGAATGGTCTATGTAGCCCATGGCCTGGATTTCAACATCTGTTGGGATAATCATTCTTCTAGGACATATATCCGGATTAGAAGAATGATCCTTGCATCACTCTGATTGAGTGAGTGACTTATTCAACATCATGCCCAATTACTCAGAGGGAGTATGGCTTCAAGAGATGATGCAGTTGATGCTATCAGATGATACTGATAGTGGTGATGTTTCTCACGAGTTGATCTACGTGATCATGAGATAGCTTGTGTGGTTATCATGATGCTACTAGTTGAATGGTCTGTTTGTGCTCAAGACCATTGATTTTAATGCCTTCCTATCTAGGAGGGAGTGTTGATATTATGGTAGTTGCAAGAGGTATTAACCTCTACGTGTAACCTTTGACGAGACTAGAATATTCCGGGAAGCAAGAGAAACCCTAAACAAATGTGTGAGAACCCTAGAAGACATGTCGACTTAGCAAAATATATAATAATAAGGTATTATACTCCAGGAAGACAAGTTAGCTCCATAGGAAAAAGATAAATAGAAATATAATTACCAAAAAGTCAGGTCGGCTCAGCCAGAAAAGTCACTCGATAGATTAGTATACATAAAGGACGTCCTGGCTCATTTGTTCACTCTCTCTCACCCAGAAAACTAGAAACGATGCACAAGTTTGGAGGAGTGCAGCTACAACTACTGCAACTGGGATTTTTGTCTTTGGTTATGGTTTGGACTTTCTGCCTTGGTTATGGTTTGGATTCTTTGTTTGTACTCTAGCTTTGGAGATAAGTATGCTACTTTGGTTGGCTATTGGTTCTAGGGTTTGCTTCAGGAATTATTTTGTCTGTCAAGGTTAAAGGTGCTCGGGGGTGGTTGCGTGCCTATGGTTGGGTGACAATATTTCTATATTATCTATGGAAAAACGAGCACATCTCTTTTATTCTAACAACACCACCCCAAATATCTTCAAAAGAACCCAAGCATCCTAATGTTCATCTTAAATAATTGTGTCTCCATGATCAATCTTCACAATTCCATAGGAAAAATATGGTTAAGGGAAAGGAAACCATACAACTGAGCAAGGACATCCCACTCCTTCCAAGAATGAGAGGCACCATCCTGTAAATAAATCCAAAGAAAGATTCCCTTCTTGCTCAACCTACGACCCTAAAATTGAGGCAATTCCACCACACAAGAACCTTGCATCGTCCAACTCCAAATAGGTTGACATGATAAGTCCCAACCTACCTTGCCACCCTCTCATTGCAAATGAGCAAAACCTGCAACCATGTTCCAAGATGACTAGATGCTCCTTAAAATAAGAGAGCCTAACACCTGAAATAAGTGGGGAAATGAGATAACATCACATGATCCAAAATCCCTTTGAACTATACTAGTATGTTGTATGATGATCACTCGATGTCGAGGCATTGAACCCTCAAGACATTTCACCACTCATTTAGCTGCTAAAATACTCCCCTAGGTGGAAATATCAATCAATCCAAGGCACCCCTTGTCCTTGGGCACAGTAAAAACATATCGTGGAACCAATGAAAGACATCACTTCCCACCATACTTAGACCACAAATAGGTCCTCTGAAACTACTCAAGATGCCAAACACTGGCAAATGAGAAAAAAAGGGACCTAGATTTTAATTGTTTTGATTTGTTAAGTGATATAGAGAAATATGATACATCCCTTCTACATGGGCTATAGACCGCACCTCACTTCTCTTTGTGCAATCTCCCAAATCAAAACTCAAGTGAAGAATAATAAGGTAAACACTATTTTTTATAGTGGTTCTTAATGCAATTTCATTTTTGCAACATTAGTTAATGAATTTGGATTGGAAACATATAAGTACCCATGCCCAAGTTCATCAACTAAACCTACAGAAATTAAATTGCATTGAATCACCATCAAAAAGAGCATTCACCTTCTTGTTCTTCACCATAAACATCCACATCCATACTCATTGTGTTGGTTGGAAAAGAATTTTGTTACAACGATCATAAGGCATTGTAAGGTTAACTTTTCCATAAATGTTAATTTTATCAATAAGGAAAAATGTGGTGTGGTGTTGACTGATGCAAGCAATGTGATTTTTGGAAGCTCGTATCTATGGGATAGGGTTGCACTCTTTTGCAGAAGAAAAAAAAACATTTGGTCAAAGGTAGAGAGACCTCCCTTATAAAGATACAAATGGAAGAATCAAAATTTTCTTGTAGCAACATGTTTGGGTAAGAAATTAGACAACAACAAAGAAAAGAAAGAGTACCCTCAAATAGGTTGTGGAGGAGAACTTGGAGAACACATTGGACATTATTTGCTTCCACATTATTCATAATTAAACATTTTCCAAGTCTAGTTCCAAAATGGATAAGAAGATGGATGTTGTGCGCTTCCACATTCTTCATAATTAAACATTTTCCAAGTCTAATTCCAAAATGGATAAGAAGACAAAGTTGGATAAGTAGTGGATGGCCTGAAAAATGACTAAGATCATTGGTTCTAAGGTCAAGAATCCAATAAGTTTTCTATATAAGTGAAAAGGTGTTGTATAGTCTTTTTGTCAAACACCCAAGTGATGTCTTGAGTAATCAAAGTTGACTTTGTCTTGAAAGAAACATTATCTATACCTTAGAGAAGAACATTTAATGTAAACACAAGAAGTGATTATAATAGTTGTCTAGTGATTTATTTTTAATTGATTTATTAAACGAGGAGCTTAATGGGTTAGTTTAGTCAAGGTTGATACTTTGGTCATATTTATCCAAATCTCCAAGTAATGCTATAAAAGTGCAAAGAGAAAAAAATAGAAAAAGGTGTCTATGGACATTGTCAATTGGAGATTTGAGAGAGAAAGGATGCCCAAAAGAAAACAAAACAAATCAAAGTGTTTTCGTTGCCATGGTTGAAGCTAAATGCCCAATTTGAATCCAAGCAAGGCAAGACATAAGGATACCCCTCACTGTGCTGCTCAACAATCTAGCAAGAGAGCAAATCATTATATGATACATGACCAAAAATATTTGACGGATAATGAATGTAATGCCATTTGTTTATCCCATTTAGAGCACACAATTATCTCTAGGTAGGCAGCGTGTTTGAAAATATCGTAATCTTTGAGTAATAAGACATTGCATGTTAACACTAGAAATTTTCCTTCGTTAAGGTTATTTCCAATGTAAATCATGTGTTGTTTGTTTGCTATGGTACATACATGTCCATTTTATTTTTGCACTTAGTATTTGACAACAAATGGAATGAATGAGCCCTAGTTCAAGGTATTGATGTTAGAAGTGACAATAACATAATTTTTTTTGCTTAAGTTTTATTTTAAAAAATTGTCTAGAGGCATAGTTTCAACAATTTATAGATCATCAAGAGACAATGCTAACCTCTTGGATATGGAAAAACCCAAATAGGTATCGATACCATATCCCACACATCCCATGGTCCCTCAACTTGCCATTTGAGAAAGTTAGATACTATCTTCCATGCAACATGTAAGAGGAGATGTACCAAAAAGCATGAAGGCCTCAAAATTATCAATATGTCACATAGTTGAAAGGGGTGTAAAATTTCAAACCCCACCCAGTTTCAAGTCTCTGATTTTTCAGCCAATGTTTAATGCCCAAACCCACTTTTATGCAACCAATTAAACTCAACATAAAATAAATTTTCAGAACTGAAACATGAGGATTTTGAACATCGTTTAACGCAGAAATAAAATTATATCAGCAACACATAACTCAGAAATTTATAACACGGAGATTTTTGGTCTAACGACGACCCTGGAAAAACCCACAAGGGGAAAACCAGTGAGAGAGGATCAATTTCTGTGCAAGAAAACCAGTCGTACGGACCGTACATAATCTGTACAGTACATACTGTTCACCCAGTTGTACTTTCCCTCGATTTTTGTGCCTCTTTTCTGCTATACGAAACCCAAAAATCCGCACAGTACGACCTCTGTTATGAATTGTACTCTACCTTGATTTATGTGCCATCTTTAATGTTATATGGCCTGCATAATCCGTACAGTACGACCCACAATAAATGTTGTACCTTCTGCCTCGAAATGCATGCCCTAGCTCTGCCAAAATGGCCTCTTTCTCAAACTCGAATTTCTGCTCTCTTGCTCTCTCAAAAATGTTTCATCTACCCAAGAATGGGTGTGCCCTCGTACCCCAGTCGACCTCATGAGGGAATCTCAAGAGTCATCTCATCTAACAGTTGAGATTAGACGAGATCAATGGTGGAAATAAAATCACTTTATTCACCCACTTTCCCTAAGTCTCAAAAAGTCACCTTTTAATTTGTCTCTCACAAATTAAATGACTAGGGTCCACATTAGGAACTTTCTCACCCCTTAGGCGCCTAGGTGATGAGAAACACTTGCCTAGGTAAATTTTAATTATTTTTAACACTCCCTCTTACCAAGGAAAGTGTCACTCACCACTCCAAGCTTGTCCCTGAAAAATACAAACTTGTCGTTACCCAATGCTTTGGTAAGTATGTTTGTAACCTGCTCATCCGTAGATATGTATTGTAGCTCCACTGCTCCTCTCTGAACATAGTCACGGATGAAGTGATAATGAATCTCGATATGCTTAGACATGTCATGACAAAATGGATTCTCCGAGAGTTTAATGCAACTCTGATTATCATAGTAAATCAAGGTAGGCCTCAACTGCACACCAAACAATCCCACCAACAACTTGCAAAGACAAAGGGCCTCACAACTGGCCTAACTAGCAGCCATATACTCAGCCTCTGCAGAACTCAATGCCACTGGATTTTGCTTCCAACTGAACCAAGACACATTTGTTGAGCCCAATCCGAAACAACACCCTGAAGTACGCTTCCGGTCACTGACACATCCTGCCCAATCTGAATCTGTATAGCCCACCAGACGAACTCCATCTCCTCTCTGATAGTCCAGACCATAATATATCGTACCACAAAGATACATGAGCGCATGTTTTGTTTCCACCCAGTGCACTCTCCTAGGCTCCACCATGAACTGACTAAGAGTGCTGACAACAAAACAAATATCTAGCCTAGTATTGAACAAATACATCAAAGACCTGATCAACTGACGATATAAAGTGGAATCCACCAATTGTGACTTAGAAGCATGAAGCTTCTTCCAGTTGGTAATCATGGGAGTGGT
>JZKD02S2090563.1:0-13865 GCA_000966675.3 Picea glauca
TCTCGATTTGGGTTTCCACGTAAAACACTAGTGTACTGTGTATGTGTATGATTATTCATTTGTTCATTGCTTATTTACTCTGTATTTATTGGATGATAATCATTCATTGATATAACACTTGGATTATATGGTTAAAAAGGGATTAAATTGATCTATTACTGATTCACCCCCTCTCTCAGTAATCCAACAACATGCGGGCTGAAGGAAGGCAGAGCGCGTACAGTTGGATGAAGTCATGAAGATTTGAGTGTGAGATGATGCCAAGATCTTGAAGGCTGAAGCAAGTTCTAGATCTTCATTCTATGGGCTCAGATCTTCCATAGAAACTCTGGTATGGTTGCATAGTTGTCTTGATGGATACTCTTGCTTATTCTATGGTGAATGCTTAAGGAATTTTTGGTATGGTTGTTTTGATATTGTTGTGTTGGTTGATTGATAGAGTGAGAAACACTCTTATGGCTTGGTACTGATATGATTTTCATAGTATACTGGTTGTTTACTTATGGTTGAGTAACATTCATATTGTATGGTTGAGGAGCATGAGTGAGTTGTTGGAGAGCATAGATGTGTTGTGATTGTTTATGGCTCATATTGGACAGTGAAAGACATATGTAAATGTGAATGAAGGTTGCAGAGGATCTGAGGTTTTCATTGAGAGAAAACCCTAGTTGTTCATAAGTCATCCGCAGGTTGTAGTACAGACAGGCCACACACATACATGAGTTGTACTACTGGTAGGGCACATACATATGCATGTTGCACTACTGACAGGTCATGTACCTGTTGATAGATTGGTATATGTTGAGGATTTATTCCTCTTCTTAGTTGGTTTTGAGATGTGTAAGTTGAGTCTTTCATTGTATATTTGGTGCTCTTTTGGAGTTGTAACTTTATTCAATTGTTGTTAATAACCCAAGGATTGTAGTTCATAATAAAAAGAAAATTGTACATGCATCTTGTGTTCTTTTTGTTCCTTGTGGTAATGACTTATTGATGATATATTTTGTTGGTATATGTTGTTGATGTATGTTCACATTTAATTGGTTATAAATGACAACAATAAGTAATGAGTAAATGATGATTGCTAACTAAGAATTTTTGTGAAGGGGAAGTTTTAAAAAGATCCCTACAATGATCCACCCCCCTTCTCAGTGTGGACGGTGTGTCCAACATATGGTACACATATATGAAAGGCCATAAGGTAGTGGAAAAACACCCATGGAACTAGAAGCATTCATGCAGGTTCTTAACAATTTGGTGATCAATCAGCAGGCCATAACTCAGTATTTGGAATAGATGGAAGATAGATTGGCTACAGGGAACATTCCAGGATAAAATTTCCTCCATGAAGCACATGGGAACTCAGGCGAAGGTATTAGACCTCATTCAACTACTCACACCTACACATCATTGAGTAGGACTCCCAAGCCACTATTCCCTCTCTTTCATAGGGAACTTCTAGTAGCAACACAACAACCAATAGTACAGAGAGTGACCACACAAGTAGAGGATATTGTTGGTTATAGGAGAGAGTATGCATCCCTAGGGATAGAGTTACGTAATGACATGACTTTAGTAGAGTATTGTGGACTTAGACTCAAGAACCATCCTAGAGATCCTTAAAAGGGAAACTCTATGATGGTTCATTTAGAAAGTAGGGAAACTCACTATAATGTCTTTCTATGGATCATCCATATGTACTTCCAGAGAAAGGGTATAGAAAATCAACACATACTACAAGATCAACAACATGACAGAAATTGAAGCCATCGATTTCTCTACTTTGCATTTGGAGGGAGAGGCCCACAAGTGATGGCACCATGGACTGATGATGTTGGGTCACAGGCACATCACCTGATATAAGGATTTCATGGAGAGACTTATGGATACGTTTGATAGGAGGGATCCAAAGATCCACTTTAGGTACTTATCCTAGTTTAGACAAAATGGTACACCTGATGAATTTATCATAGAGTTTTAGAGAATATCCGTGACAATGACAAAAAGTTTAGATCCTAGTCTAATCATGTTTTTCATAGAGTGTATCACAAGACCCTTGAGAGTATGGGTGAAGGCCTACATACCTCACACACTACAGGATGTCATCCTACACTCTAGAGATCTAGCAGACTCAATGCCAAAAACCAAAACTTTTTCCCAACCCTTTGTGCCACAGAAGGACCGAGATAGGAAACCATTCCAGAGAGAGTGGAAGGGTACGGATAATTTGGATGATGATACGAGGTGTGAGCTTATGAGGAAGAATTTATTCTTATATTGTATAGATCCATGGGTCCCCGACCATAGGTGCATGGGAAAGGGAGAAAAACACTACATTAAGGTTGCAACAGATAATGATGAGGAGGAACAAGGAAGTCAAGCACATGACAGTGAGTGCACTATATTAGAGGAGGAGCCATTGCATGAGGAGGAGAAACCTCCAAGGATACCACCAGCACCAGTAGGGGCACAACCATTAGTAGAGAAACATCCTCGCGATAAGGATAAGAGACGAGCATCAGTGAAGGGAGGAGTTGTAGTGGCCCTTTCTGGAGTCTTTAAGTATGACACTCTCATGATCAAAGGGACTATTCATGGATAGTGCATCATTTCCTTGATAGATGGTGGGGAAACCCACAATTTCATTAACAATTCATTGGTAGCTAGGAAAGCACTGCAAATCAAGGAGTTTGAGGGTTTTGATGTTGTAGTAGCCTATGGTCACATTGTAGAGTGTTTGGATCGATTTCTAGACTTAGAGGTACATTTTTAAAACTACATAGTGAAGAATACATTCTGTTTGGTTGACCTTTCTGACACATATATGGTATTAGGAGTCCAATGGTTGATCACCTTAGGAAATATTTATACCAATTACCCAACACTTGAGATGGGATTCAGAGACACTAAGGGGAAGAATATTGTACTGAGGGGTATGTTGACAGGGGCACCCAGGATAGTGTCAACAAAGAGGATAGAGAGGATATTCATACATGGGGGAGTATCATATGTAGTAGAGTGTGTGATCACCACATGGAGGAATTCAGATAGTTGCCAATAGTATCAAGAAGAGATCAGGTCTTTGTTGAGTCAGAATGAGCAAATATTTGGTCTGATTCCTCCAGGGAGACCCCCAGAAAGAGGTTTGAGCACACCATCAATATGGAGGAGGGTGAAAAACCTGTGATTACATAACCCTATATTCATCATAGGAGGCTCAAGAATGAGATAGAAAGAGAAATTAAGGAATTTCTATCAATGGGACACATCAGGCCTAGTAGTAGTCCATCTTTTTCTTCAATAGTCTTGGTCATGAAGAAGGATGGTACTATGAGGATGTGTATATATTACTCTAATTTGAATAAAAATATTATAAAATATTGGTATCCTATCCCACGCATTTATGATTTGATTGATGAACTACATGGGGTAGTTTTCTTCTCAAAGATTGATTTACAATTTCTCTACCATCAGATCAACATTAGAGAGAATATATAGAGAAGATGACATTCGGATGCCATTATGGACATTTTGTGTCCCTGGTTATGTCCTTTGGGATAACCAATGCACCGATCACATTCCAATCTTATGTGAACCATATATTTCAAGATCACTTGAGGAAATCAATACTGGTGTTCTTCGATGACATATTGATATACAACAATACATGTGAGGAGCATCTGAAACATCTGGATGAGGTACTCGAGATTGTGGAGGCACGGTGATTGTATGATAAGAAGTCAAAGTGTGAGTTTGGCATGAAAGCGTTACTTTACCTGGGTCACATTATCAACGCATGGGGAGTGTAGGTGCATCAAGATAATATTAGAGCCATCTTGGATTGGCCAACACCTAGGAATGTGACAGAGTTGAGCAGTTTCTTCGGGTTGTCCATCTACTAAAAGACGTCCGTGAAGGTTTTTTCATAGTTGGGGGCACCACTCACCAACCTCACCAAGAAGGGGACCTTCATATGGACTGACAAGTCACTGAAGGAATTTGAGAATATGAATGTAGTCATGGGAAAATGACTAGTACTATCATTTCCCGTTTTCACGCTACCATTTTTTTTGGAGTGTGATACACCAAGAGAGGAGATCAAGGAAATGTTGATGCAGGGGAGAGACCCCATTGTATTTGAGAGAAGGAAGGTCATCCATCCAGAGTGGCTATATCTGATTTATGATAAGGCGATGCTAGAAATAATGAATTCTTTGACCAAATTCTGGCAATACTTGGTTGGAAAAAACTTTGTGGTCAAGAGAGACCATAATAGCATGTACACTCTCCAAAATATAGTTTTTAAAAAGGAATCCTCAACAATATTTTGTCAAAGTGTACAAATGGAAAGGAAAATGTCTCGTATGCACAGATAAGGATTTTTTGTACTATAACAGATGCCCTATAATGTGTGAGGTTAGAAGAGAAATTGATGGTCTAAATACATTACCATATCTTTACATAGTGGTAAGGCACATATTTGAGGGAGACCGAGAGGAGTGTTTGTGAGTGTGATATTTGCAAAATAATGATAATCTCTCTGAGGCAGGCATACCCATGCTCGAGAAGAACTAAGCATGGATTCCAATCAAGTACACTACAGATACATGTCATATATTACTACTAGAAAAAATATAAATGTCCATATAAAGTGCATCCTCGAACAATAAACAACGGATATATATCTCAAGATCATCTGAAGATATACAAGTACAATATGATATGCATATTCAAGAAGAATTGGTTCTTGCTGTTGGAGATGAGGACTTCATAGCTCGAGAAACAACTTCAAGATCTTCAAAATATCAGGTAGGACTACAATAGGAGTGTAAGACTCACTACCCTGAGGTTTTTGACGTGCTATCGGGGAAAGACCATAGGAACTCAATAATCAGGCAAAAAACTTCAATGATTTTGAATCTGAAATTGGATGGACTCTTGGGATGGCTGACTCATGAAATTCAAGAAATAAATTGCAGAATGGCCGACTCATGGTTGGATAAAAAAAAATTGAATAAAAGCACAAAAAAATTATGGGACTCGAGAATCACATTATTGACATAATTTTTTGATACACGAGGAACCAAAAACTCTCCATATGTTTGGAAGAGTAACCAACCGGAGAAGGACATAGCTCTATGTAACGATAACATCTTTCTAAGTTCATTCTAGATCCCAATGCTTGGAGAACAAACAGAAGGATGTGCCTTGTCCAAGGGAGACTATCTTGCTTCCAATAAAATATAATGTATATCGCATCCCCTCTTTTTGGAATATTTGAATTTTTTTGTCTTTTTCAAATTTGTAACGAGCTTGAAAAATAATAAAAGAATGCTACATTACAAAGGAGGAACAAGTGTTGTGAGCAAGAAAACTAGTTCCAAAAGCATAGAACATACTGATGCTCAGTGTAAAGAGACATGTGCAGGATAAGGACACTAGTGAAAATTCCTCCATGTGTCAAGGTGTTAGATCGCGAGGGAAAAAGTGCTACAAGGCTTGTATTTAAGGAATGATTTGAAGGTTCATTTAATAGAAACATGAATCCATCATTAGGGAGAAGACACAAGGATGAGACATGCAATGTGATTAAGTATGACACAACAAGACTCCTTCCATGTGAAGTTTTAAAAGCCCAGAGAAGGTAAGCTCAGTGATTTTTCACGTTTAGAGAGTCTAAAAAACACTAAAAGAAGACCCCAGAGTGTTCCTTTTTCGTAATTAGTCCAATTGGTTCAAAAAAGGGTTAAACTTATACCCAAAGGATGTCTCTTGAAAACCATTTTAATGAGTGTGATAGAGACAAGATCACTCGGCTAGATTTTCAATTTTAAGGAGTTTGAAAAGAGCTTTAACTATGGACTCGCAACCTTTTTCTAAGTTTAGTCTCCTTAGCTCAAAAAAGTATAAAATATAACTTAGGAGAACTCTCCCAACGATTCATTTCTCCTGAGACGTACCTTTTTCTTGGATAATATATTGGTTGGAAAAAGGGTTAAACTTATTACAAATAGATATTCCTTCTGGAACAATTAACGAGTGTGAAAGGAACAAGGTCACTCGACAATATTTTCATATTTAGGGAGTCTGAAAAGAGATTAACTATGGACTCCAGGGAAGTTCATTTTTCTTAGATAATCTCCAAGGCCCAAAAAAGAGATAAACCAAAACCAGGGAGAATGGCCCTTCTTCCAAAATTTAGTCCCTCGGGCTTGAAAAAGAGTTAAACTTATGCCTAAGAATATTCTCCTAGAAAACCGAAGCTCCTAGTGCATAACTTTATTCGTAAATTAATTGTCTGGACTGAAAAAGGGGTAAAGTATTGTCAGATATATGTTCCTTCAAATTTTAGTTTGATGAACGTGAAGGGAAACAAGATCGCTCGTCAATCTTTTTAATTTTAGAGTGTCTGAAAAGGGCTTAAAGAAGACTCCAAGGGGGATTATTTTATAAAGTAATATAAATAAGTTTGAAAAGGGTAAATAATCTCTTTCCAAATGTCATTTTCATGGTTTAAGTGAGATTGAAAGAAGACAGACTATGCTCTAGGGGAATCCCATGGGAAAGGCCAAGAATGATGACTAGGAAGAAGAATGAGGGTTCATTACAAATTCATGAAGACACTAAAGAGACTTACTTTCCTATGAATTACTTCGGCATGGGTACCAAATGGAAAAAAAATATCTAACTAGGATGCCCATGGAAGGAAGGCTCTACCACATAAAGTATGACATATTGATCAGCAAGGAAGGTTAGTGTCGCAATTCAGTGGGATCAATACTAAGGCCAAATGAACCATGAAATGGATGATGAAAAAATGAAAGTAGGGAAAAACCTAACCTATATGCTAGTTTCGAGGTCAATACATGTCAGAACAGATCGATATGATGAAAACATGTCAAATAAAATGTCTCCAAGATCCTGCATATAAGGCCAATAATACTCTTTCAGAAGTTAATAAATCTAATATAGATAAAAACTTTGGAAAATAAGAGGTGTTATTGAGTAAAAAACTTGAAAAAAACAAACCTGGACTGTACAATATGGTACAAGGAACCACACATCCTTATGTCTTATGCATAGTATTGTTTCAAGTAGAGCCCGCTATTAGGTTCTAACCAAAAGTATCTTCGGTAGTCAACCTAGAAAGTCTTCCAAAAAGGAAGAAAACATGAACCATGGTGTAATTATTCCCACGGTATAGAAACCGTAGTAATGTCTTCAAGGATAGCCTCATACAAAGGAAGTTCAATATGCTATAAATAATGCGAATGAGGAGGGTTGAAATTCCCAAAGGTCGGAGAAAACTTACCATATTCCATATAATGATGGAGGTTATGGCCAAGACTGGTAGAGTCTATCAGCGAAGAATCACAAGAAAAAAGGCTTGAGGATCTACAAATAGTGAGATTAGAATCAAAAGGAAACTTGAGATCACTTGGACCAAGAGGGGGAAGAAAGGGCTCCCATGCCCCCATTGGATAAAATAATGGATCAATTTCTAAGACCAGGTCTCGAGAAGGAAAAAAAGAGTGAACAAGTTATTTCTCAGGAGAAATTGAACACCGAGGATTAGACACCACATAATTTATTTTTGGCGAGGTGGAGTCTACACGAACACTAAGAACATATAAAGGGCCATCCTGAACCAACACCGAATTAGGATCGTGATTATCATATTCTAGCTGATTGATAGTGACAGTTCTTCCATTGTGAGGAAAATGCATCACCTGGAAGAGCATAGAAACCACAACGTTCATAGCATATACATAATCACGCCTAAGAAGCATATTGAAGTCTAACGGGCCTTGCACCACTATAACATCGAAAAGGATAGTATTCCCACTTAAAAAGATAGGAAAATGTGGAATAATTCCCAAATACTCACTAGGACATATGTCAAAATCCAATATCTCATGCGAAGCATACACAAGCTCAGGAGAGCCCAAAGCTTACCAAGCCAAGGAGGATAAAATACTTGCGGAGGCTCCTTCATCCATAATACAAATGCAAATGTTTTTTGAATTAACTTCAACCCTTATTTGAAAGGGTGTAGAAGAAGGAAGATGAGGCTCAACAAGGCCATTCCTAGCAAATAAAACCATCCTAGAGCTTGGAGGGGGTGTGCTCAATGTGAGCGAAATTCCCCCTTGTTCTTAAAGTAGAAAACTGGAAATTCTAAAAATATAGTCGGTAGACACATCACTCCCCATCAGACAAATGGTATCAGCCAAATATTGCATCGGTGTGACCACTTTGGTAGACTTGACACTCTCCAAGAGAAGAGTGGGATCAACCGAAGATTGCATCAACATGACCACTTTGGTAGACTCGAATTTATTCAAGAGAAGACTGGGATCAACCGAAGATTGCATCGGCATGACCAATTTGGTAGAATCGAAAATGTCCAAGAGAAGAGTGGGATCAGTCGAATATTTCATCAGCATGACCACTTTGGTAGACTCGACACTCTCCAATAGAAGAGTGGGATCAACTGAATTTTAATCAGCACGACCACTTCCTCAACCACTGGCTGAATAGGTTGCGAGACAACATGGTATGAAGGAACATCACCCCACAAAAAGGAGTGGGATCAGCTGAAAAATTCATTGGCATGACCACTTCATCAACCAATGGTTGAATAGGCTATGAGAAAACGTGTTCTAAAGGTGCATCACCCCTTAAAAGAGGAGTGGTATCAGTGGAAGATTGCATTGGCATGACCACTTTCTCAACCAATGGCTAAATAGGTTGTGATACAACATGGTCTAAAGGCACATCACCCCCTAAAAGAGGAGTGTGATCAGACAAAGATTTCATCAGCATGACTACTTTCTCAACCATTAGATGAATAGGCTACAAGACAACGTGGTCTAAAGGCACATCACCTCCCAAAAGAGTAGTGGGATCAACCAAAGATTGCATCAACATGACCACTTTCTCAACCATTGGTTGAACAGACTATGAGGAAACCTCAAAAGACTCATAATCAAATGATCTTGCAGACAGGGACCACAATCTTTGTGCCTCTAGAATTCCAGGGCACAAATAAGTAAGGTGATCTCCCTTGCAAAGATTACAAGGGAACTTATGTTTACTTCTTATCTGTTTAGTTTTTTCAACATAATCAACGCCCCTAGCATGACTAGTAGTGTAACACCCCAAGGTCGATCCCCTGTTGAATTGTAATTATGTTATAGGATGGTGAGCCAAGTATTTATAAGTTGGTAGGCTTATGTGTTTATTAGGATAGAGAGCCTAGATGATAAAGCTGAAGATCCTAATTTTGTGTATATAAATACACACATCAATTACATCGTTGCATGCAGACCGACCATGAAGAAAGATTTATGGGGGACTAAATTCCACTAGGTAGGGTAAGGGAGAGGAATAAGTGTCTAGGCATAGGGGCTAAGCCAGAGGGCTTGCCTCTAAAGGAATAATATTTTATTATTATTTCCTAAAGGCTAATATTGACATAACGGGTGTTGTCCTAAGTTCTTGGGAAAGGGAACGAGTGCTAAGTGGAACGAGTGCAGCTGCAGGATGACAGGTGTTGACCTGGGTGCATGTAGTTATAGCTGGAAAATCCAACTCGTTGGGGGTTCCTTCACCATTCTCATGTTCTCTCACCAGTCTCGTGTCCCACACCATTCTCATGACTCTTGCGATTCTTCCATACTCATACATTCTAGCATGGAGCCATGGCCTTCGTTTTTGACCTCTGTAATCTCATAAACCAACAAACCTATGAGGCTAGGTCAGTATTCATGTGATACACACCACGATTGCACTGCACCTGAGCCATATTGCACCCTTAGACATTTTTCTTTTACATACCACGTAGTTCCTTGACTGAGTGTGGCTTGTTGCCATCGTTTGTTCTTTACTGAGCCTTGTTTTTTCCTTCACCTTATTGGAACTGAGTTTGAAGTTGGACTGAAGAAGCAGGTTGTTAGGCATGTGATTTGAAGAGGCAATTTATCAGGCCCGTGGACTGAAGAAGAAATTTTTCAAGCTTATGGTTTGAATAAGTGGGTTGTGAGGCCCGTGGACTAAAGAAGTAGGTTTTCATGCCTGTAAGAAACTCTCTCTAGGTGAAGGAGGTTGTTGGGGAAGTGAATTCCTAGAGGGATCCCAACTGTAGCTATAGTGCTCGGAGAGTTCCTTTCTGACCTGTTGTTGAATCCCTGGAAGGGAAGTGAGGAAGCCGAAGGACTGTTGAGCAGAGAAGGGGCACACTTTCTAGGGTGGGAAAGGCATGTGGGGTATAAGAGGTTGTGGGTTGTTAGTGTGTGATGGCCCTGGGAGATAATCCTTCATGTTGACTTGTGCGACTTTCCTGTTTCCCTAACCAAGCCTAGGAATCCCTTACTCAGTGGAGTTTAGTCCTAGTCGGGGGGTGACCCACTGCTGAGCATGATGAGAAGCATGGTCTAAGGCTGGGAGTTTTGTAGAAGGTTTGCATGCAGTTGGTGGTCATCTATTAAAATATAAGTTCCAAATCTTTGTTCATTATATGTTGTGTAATTGTACATGTGTTATAATTGATGAGTAATGCCAATATATCGTATATGTTGTATGTGTAGGCTTACAGTTATTTCCACATTAATCTGTTTATTATTAGAATATTTAGACTATATGCATATATTGTCAGTATGTTTTAATGTTATTTCTTCATGAATAAGTGTATGGACAAAATGTTATAGATGTTATTTTTTATTAGATAGATATGCATGTATTTAAATACAAATTGATATCATATCTTTAGGAAAAGGATAAAGTGGTTGGGTGATGTTGATTGAGTTGGTTAATGGCCAAGGATGTCACAAATTGGTATCAGAGCCAAGGTTTCAACATTGAGCCTAGATGGTCCATGTTAGTTGAAGTTGAAGCAAAAAAAAAAAAAAAAATCGGAAGAGAATTATTGTCGAAATGGAAAAAATTCAAGTTCAGAGCCCATGGTTTCTACAATGAACCAATATGGGCCACAAATGAGAAATTCAACATAAGAATTCCAAGGAATTTTGATGTAAAGAGTTCCAGTAGAGCATTGGAAGAACACTTGGATTGTGTTCGGAAACACAGGAGGTGTAATAAGTTTAAGAAATGGCCAGAGAGAAATAAATCACAACATTCATGGTGTTGGGCCATAGGATCTGTTCGGGAGAAGGAGGATCCTTCACAACCGTCGGATATAGAGAAAGGTGCAAGAGGGTTAACCTGCAAGTCCTTCAGAATTTGTGACTTCAACGAAATTTATGAGTTATAAGAGAAAGAAGGACTGAACCCTGAAGTCCTAAAATCCCAAAGAGAATCTACATCGTAGATCCAGGGGTGGGAGTGTTCACCGTTGGATTGGTTGAATATAGATTAGAGCTATTAGATCTGCACCCAAGTGGTAGTGAGTCTTATATCTCATGATAGTTTGTGAATTTGGATTTCGGCGGTTGGGAGGATTGGAGTGTGCTGGTGCGAAAACCGCTAAATCCTGAAGTCCCAATGAAAAAGAGAAGAAGTGGCANGTTCGGAAACACAGGAGGTGTAATAAGTTTAAGAAATGGCCAGAGAGAAATAAATCACAACATTCATGGTGTTGGGCCGTAGGATCTGTTCGGGAAAAGGAGGATCCTTCACAACCGTCGGATATGGAGAAAGGTGCAAGTGGGTTAACCTGCAAGTCCTTCAGAATTTGTGACTTCAACAAAATTTATGAGTTATAAGAGAAAGAAGGACTGAACCCTGAAGTCCTAAAATACCAAAGAGAATCTACATCGTAGATCCAGGGGTGGGAGTGTTCACCGTTGGATTGGTTGAATACAGATTAGAGCTATTAGATCTGCACCCAAGTGGTAGTGAGTCTTATATCTCATGATAGTTTGTGAATTTGGATTTCGGCGGTTGGGAGGATTGGAGTGTGCTGGTGCGCAAACCGCTAAAGCCCGAAGTCCCAATGAAAAAGAGAAGAAGTGGCATGGAAAGATGACATCGCCAATGGTGACATGGACTTCCTTAGTGATACCACATGCCACCACCTTGGATGGTGACAAATGTACTATGTGGACCCTGGAAGGTAAGGAAGTTTGGGATTTCGACATTTGGGAGAATTGAGGTGTACAAGTGTAAAAAATGTAAAGGCTTGAAGTTTCGAACTGATGTGGCTTGCTAAAATCACTCGAAATGACATTAACACATGGGATGTGTGCCATGTGTCAGTGAGTTAAGAACATTTGGATGATTGAAATGACTGATAGAATGTGAAACGTGTTACCCGTCTAAGTGGGCCATGTGTCCGCTTCTAATATTTCACCACATGGGCCTCCTCTTGAGCATGGATGGTGGGGCCCCTAATGGTCATAGTGGACGCGTGGTGCTAGATTATGAAGTCTGGAAACTTGACACTAAAGAAAAAATGGTTCATGATGGAAGGGGACAAGGAAATCCCCAAAGATATGTAGTGTCGAGGTGACGTGACATAATGACATCACCGGGGGTGAGGTGGAAGTGTTCAGAGATTAGCGTTTCGGGATTTTTGTGGGTGTACAGGTGTGAAATCTTCCAAATTTTTGAATCTCTAAATATCTGAATTCCTGGAGCTCTGAATCCTAGAGTTCCATAGTGGGTATCAATCGTTGGATGGTGGAATTCATGGACCGTTGATCCACCCTACTTTGTGAGTTTGCCAATTCGACACTCCGAGAGAGTTTTAAGGGAATTTATTTGGAAACTGTCGAAGTTGGAGTCCCTGAAGCTTTGATCCACTGTATATATAAGCAAGGAGTGTGGACCATGGATCCACCATTCTACACGTGTTTGATAGCTCATTGTTATGTGATGTTGTGAGGTGTGGAGAAGGGGGAAACCTCTGAAGCTCAGGAGCCCGGATATTCAAGTCTCCGAATAAGCACCCAAAACATTATCACTGGGTCACAGCCATGGTCGTTTGTGAACCAAGGGTTGAAGAAAAATGGGCTAGTGCCCAAAAATTGTTGTAGAAAATAGTTGGTCTTAGATATAGAATCTCGAGGGGATCTTGACCAATCAAGACCCGCTGAAAATGGAATCTGATAATGTTTTTGGTTGAATAAGATTGGTTTATTATGGTAAAATTATTGAAGTTCGACAATCTGACAAATAGTTGGTTGACTACACATTTTTCAGAGTTAATAATTGACATAACCCAACCAAATTGATCATCGATGCAGAGAAATGGAGGCACAGGATGCTTACAATTCAGAGAATTAAGTCATAGGAATGGATGTCCACTTGGGAGTTGAAGGAGAAAACTCCAATGGGCATGGAGAAGAGAAAGATAANGCTTATACCAAGGGCCTGGGGCCATTCCGACAGTTGGGTTTTTTTTGCAGGGGCAGGACCATCAATTTGAGGGTTTTTCTAGAGGGTTATCATCATTCTACATTTGTCTGCAGATTGGGACGTCATGGAGCCATAGGGGATGTCCTTTGATTCAATAAAACTTAGATCTAGGGAGATCTGCTTGAGATCTGAGCCCGAAACTTCTCCCATGGGATTCTCATAGCCTGATCTATATTCTTGGAGAGTTTTAGAGCATTTGGAGGCCTCCTTCATCAGGGCCGAACCAGCTAGGGTTTCAGTCATCCAGTGGGTCACACCATTCAGTGGAGAATTCAGATCTACGGAGTTTGAGAGTGGATTTGGGAATTTGGACTTCTGGGTTTTCCTTACAGCTGCCGGATCTATCATTTGGCATATTTCTCGAGATAATTGAACACTTTTGGTAGCAGGGCAGAATTACTCAGGGCTTCAACATTCTAGCAGGATGTGGCACTTTTCAGCTGGGAGGTTGATCTTCTTGATTTAGTCGTCATTGTATATCCAACCTT
>JZKD02S2090563.1:13875-25781 GCA_000966675.3 Picea glauca
CATCCAGATGTTGGGAAGAAGAAGTCTTGATTGCATGAAGTGATTAGTCGGTTATTGGGCTAAGATGTCTCAAGAACCACACCGAGAAATTCAAGAGAAGTGGGCCAAATGAAAGAAATATTGGGGAAAAATAAACAAAGCAATGAAGGATATCAGACTCCTTGAGTTTAACAACCCCGACAACTTCGTCGACTTGTGTGATGTAGTCGAATCGCATACCAAGAAAGATTTATTGTGGGATGAAGAACTAGCGAAGGTGACCGACGTGATGCTAGGACAAGTGCAAATATTTTTGGAACATATGATTAGAGCTCGAACTGTGATACAACAGTTAAACACCAGTCTAGTGAAGTACTGAGCGCATGTGTTGGAGGTCATAGGAATTTACGCGGCTCCGATGGAGCAGCACAGATTTCCATGGGCCCAAACTTGCGAGGATTTTTTTATTAGTTGGTCGGAGTATGAGGAAATTCACCCTTTTAGGTGATATCTCGAATTGACTGTTAAAGAAACTGTTAGAAGAGGATGCCACGTGGCAAGTTTTGTTTTGTTTAAACTACACTTAGTTGTTATTTTTCAGTTGAATTTTATGTTATAAATAAGAACATCGACCAATTAGTTGAGGGTCAATGGTTGTTGCAAGAACTCTTTCTTTCTGGTTTTTAAGAATTATTTTGAAGCTATCGTTGAATTGAGAATTCCTTCTAGACCAAAGACAAAGTTAATTTCATCAAATGCATGTGATTGGACGTGGAGAAGAAATATTTCCTATCTCGTTTCATTAATGATGTTGTAATGAGTAAGAGCTATTTAATCTATTGTCAAGTTATCTGGTGCAACATTTTGTTGTTCTTTACTTTAATGATGAAGATAAATCGTGGTGTTATTATGTGATGGATGATTAAGTAGGTGAATTATTTTTCTTTCCATTGTCTTATCTTATAAGTGTTTTCTTTCTGGTAATTAGTTTCTCAGACAGTAATTGGATGCTCACATGGTTAATGTATTAGTACTAGGCATGTGGTGTAAAATTGTCATATGCATGCTTGAGTAGTGGGTTATCCCAAGTTCATCCTCTTCCCCAGTAGTTAACCTTAATTCTATTTTGTTTCCAAGTTGGTTTATATCAGCTTACATCTCATATCGGTCCCACCCAAGAGAAAATACAAAAAGAGATAGTCTAAACTGAAGGAAGAGCCTTCACAAGAAAACATAAATCCCATCGATAAATTGGTCAGATCGCAAGATCTAGAGAACCATTTCATTATTAAACGATGCAGAGTCTAATTGGGCCTCAGTGGCGGGTTTGGTTCCTGTTGTTGAATCAAGGGACTTAGGACCCATCAACAGAATGTCTAATTGGGATGGATTGGTTGGACCAACATCATGCTATCCTGGACTCTCATAAAAAATAATTTCCTTCCTTGGATGAGGAAGGGATTCTAAGGAAAGTACAGGGAATTCCTAGGGCAGTTGTTTTTCGAGAAATTTCAGCAATGCAGCTAAAGAAATGCTACAGAAAAGGATGTCAAATATTTACAACCCATATGGAGGAACATCTATGGATAAGGTTTCAAATATGGAGGATTATGCAGTCCTAGAATATTTTTAAGATGTGCTCAAGGAGGTACCAAGACTACCCCCAAAGAGAGATATTGATTTCTCCATAAATTTGATACCTGGTGTAGATCCAATATCAAAGACTCCTTACAGAATGAGTACACCAGAGCTAAAGGAGTTTAAAATGAAGCTTGAAGAACTNGGTTTGGTTTCTGTTGTTGAATCAAGGGACTTAGGACCCATCAACAGAATGTCTAATTGGGATGGATTGGTTGGGCCAACATCATGCTATCCTGGACTCTCATAAAAAATAATTTCCTTCCTTGGATGAGGAAGGGATTCTAAGGAAAGTACAGGGAATTCCTAGGGCAGTTGTTTTCCGATAAATTTTAACAATGCAGCTAAAGAAATGCTATAGAAAAGGATGTCAAATATTTACAACCCATATGGAGAAACATCTATGGATAAGGTTTCAAATATGGAGGATTATGCAGTCCTAGAATATTTTTAAGATGTGTTCAAGGAGGTATCAAGACTACCCCCAAAGAGAGATATTGATTTCTCCATAAATTTGATACCTGGTGTAGCTCCAATATCAAAGACTCCTTACAGAATGAGTACACCAGAGCTAAAGAAGTTTAAAATGTAGCTTGAAGAACTTTTGAAGAAGGGGTATATATGCCCAAGCATGTCACCTTGGGGTGCCCTAGTCTTGTTTTTGAAGAATAAAGATGGTACATTGAGATTATGCATCTATTTCAGACAGTTGAACAAAGTGACCATAAAGAACAAATATCCCTTACCAAGGATTGATGATCTCTTTGATCAGTTGAAGGATGCAAGGATATTTTCAAAAATAGGTCTTAGGTTTGGATACCATCAGGTAAGGATTAAAGAGGAAGATATCAGCAAGACTACCTTCATAACAAGGTATGTTCATTATGAGTTCATAGTGGTTCCATTTCGGTTATCAATTGCACTAGTTGTTTTCATGTGCCTGATGAATGGTGTTTTCCAAGAATATTTAGAAAAGTGTGTCATTTTCATTTTAGATGAAATCCTTGTATATCCAAATTCGAAAGAAGATCATGAGCATCATTTGAGTATGGTGTTGAAAGTGCTAAGAGAGAATGAGTTGTATGCCCAATTGAGCAAGTGCTCATTTTATCAAAATAGAATTCACTATTTGGGGCATATCATATCTGAAGAAGGGATAGTAGTGGACCCTGAAAATATTGAGGCCATTAAATGGTGGACAACATCTAATAATGTGACATAAGTCAGATCCTTCATGGCTCTAGATGGCTACTACAGAAGGTTCATTGCAGGGTTTTCGAGAATAGTTCATCCCATCACTTCCTTGCAAAGGAAGGGGAAGAAGTTGCAATGGACAACTGAATGTGAAGTGAGCTTCCAACAATTGAAGAAATCATTAACGAGTGCTCCAATTTTAAGGATTGCGGATCCAAATGAAGACTTTATTGTATGCACAAATGGTTGTAAAGAAGGACTTGGTGGAGTCCTCAGTCAAAATGGGTTTGTTGTATGTTATCAATAAAGGAAATTGAAAGAGCATGAGAGGCTCTACGCCACTCGTGATTTGGAGTTGGAAGACACAGTGCACGCTTTGAAGAAGTGGAGGCACTACCTCATGGGAAATATGTTTGAGCTACGGATAGACCATAATAGTCTGAAATATTTATTTGATCAACCGACTCTAAATTCCAGGCAAAGAAGATGGTTATAATTTCTTAGTGAATATGACTTTGATATAAATCATATCAAGGGGAAAGAGAACAAAGTGGTTGATGCACTCAGTAGAAGAGTGCATGAGTTGCATGCTACAACCATTAGCATGTACCAATTAGATTTGAAAGACAGAATCGTGGAGGATGCAAAATCATATTTGCAATACAAGGAGTTAGTAACAAAATTGTAGCAAGGTAAAATGCAGCAGAAAGTTGAAGGTTATGAATTGGGAATTGATGAAATTCTCATGTACAGAAACAGAGTTTATGTACCCAAGTCTCCTGAATTGAGGAGTGAAATTTTAAAGGAAATGCACAATGTACCTTATGCGGGACATACAAGATATCAGAAAACAGTTTCAGCAGTAAAGAGCCAATATTGTTGGCCAGGCATGAAGAGGGAAGTTGTTGATTTTATTGCCAAATTCTTGGAACATCAAAAGGTAAAGGTTGAGCATAGACACTCAATTGGTTTACTACAACCATTACCCATTCCTGAGTGGAAGTGGGAAGTGGTGACAATGGATTTCATCACATGATTTCCTAGAACAAGCAAGCAACATGATGCAATCATGGTAGTGGTGGAAAAGCTTACTAAAAATGCCCATTTCATTCCTATGAAGACTACTCACAAGGCAACTAAAGTTTTTGATATTTATATGAGGGAGGTAGCATGCTTACATGGCATACCCAAGAAAATTGTGTCTGACAAAGACCCAAATTTTACCTCAAAGTTTTGGAAGGGCTTATTCAAAGGGTTCAGAACAAATTTGAACTTCAACATAACATATCATCCTGAGTCAAATGGGAAAATAGAAATGGTGAACCAAGTGATGTATGATATGATAAGGATGTATGTGATGGACAAACCATGTAAATGGGAATATTATCTACACTTGGTAGAATTTTCCTACAACAATGGGTATCAAGCATCACTGAAGATGAGCCCATTTGAAGCACTTTATGGCAGAAACTGCAACACCCCAATAAGTTGGGACAACCCAGCTGATAGGGTAGTGGTTGGGCTAGAGTTGCTCAAGGAAATGGAAGAGAAAATGTTGAAAATTAAGCAGGATTTAAAGGTTTCCCAGGATAGGTAGAAAAGATATGTTGATAAGAACAAAGATTACAAGGAATTTAAAGTATGGGATCATGTATTCTTGAAAGTGAAGGCCAAAAGAAGTTCCCTAAAGCTGGGAAACTGTTCAAAATTGGCAGCTCGATATTGTGGACCATTTGAAATCCTAGAGAGGATTGGTATATTAGAATATATTCTTGCATTGCCTACATCTATGTATATACATCTATGTATATACATAATGTGTTTCATATCTCATTTCTTAATAAATAAATACTTGATTCTAATCATGTTATTGATTGGAATATGATTCAGGTGGAGAAAGAAAGTGCATTTAAGGTGCATCAAGTGTGCATACTAGACTGGAAAAGAAACGAGATCCAGAATTGATCCATAAGGCTTGTAAAAGTCCAGTGGACCTGGTATGATCCCGAGGACGCAACATGGGAGCATGAATATATTATATGCGGGTAGAGTACCTGCATCTTTTTGAAGATTTTGGAAATCTTGTTGTTGTTGTGTAAATCAGTTGCACTAAGGACAATGAAAAAATAAGGGGAGGGAATTGTAACACCCCAAGGTCAATCCCCTGCCAAATTGTACTTATGTTATAGGCTTGTGAGCCAAGTATTTATAAGTTGTTAGGCTTATTTTTTTTATTAGGCAAGAGAGCGTAGATGTTAAGGTCGAATAGCTTGATTTTGTATATGTAAATACACACATCATTAAATAAATTACATCATTGCACATAGATCGACCACGGAGAAAGAGTTATGGGGGACTAAATTCCACTAGGTAGGGTAAGGGAGGGGGCTTAGTGTCTAGGAATAGGAGCTAATCTAGAAGGATTGCCTCTAAAGGAATAATATTTTATTATTATTTCCTAAAGGATAAGATTGACATAACATGTGTTGCCCTAAGTTCCTGGGAAAGGGAATGAGTGCTAAGTGGAACTCATGTAGTTGCAGGAAGACAAGTGTCGACCTGGGCACATGCGGTTATAGCTAGGAAATATACCTCGTTGGGGGTTCCTTCTCCATTCTCACTTTCGCTCGACAATCTTGCATCTTACACCATTCTCATGGCTCTTGCAAGTCTTCCATACTGAGACATTCTCGCATGCAACCATGGCCTTACTTATTGACCTCTGCAACCTTGAAAACTAGTAAAACCTTGAGGATAGCTCAGTATTCCTGTGATACACAACATGATTGCACCGCACCTAAGCTATACCACACCCCTAGCCATTTTTTTGTTACAGCCCACACAGTTCCTTGATTGAGTGTGGCTTGCTGCCATCATTTGTTCTTTACTGAGCCTTTTTGTTTCCTTCACCTCACTAGAACTGAATTTAAAGATGGATTAAAGAAGCAGGTTGTCATGACTATGGTTTGAAGAGGTGGGTTTTCAGGCACTTGGACTGAAGAAGCAGGTTGTTAAGCATGTAAGAAACTCTCTCCAGGTGAGAGAGGTTTTTGGGGAAGTGAATTACCAAAGGGAGCCCAAATGCAGCTATAGTGCTTGGATAATTCATGTCTAGCCTATTGTTGAATCCATGGAAGGGAAGTGGGGCAGCCAAAGGAATGTTGAGCAGAGAAGGAGCACATGTCCTGGGGTGGGACAAGCATGTGGGGAATGAGAGGTTGTAGTTTGTTAGTGTGAGCTAGCCCTGGGAGATAATCCTTTCTGTTGACCTGTGTGACTTTCCTATTTCCCTTGCCAAGCCTAGGAATCCCTTACCTAGTGGAGTTTAGTCCAAACTTGTGGGTGATCCACTGTTGAGCATGATGAGCAGCGTCGTATAAGGCTGGGAGGTTCGTGGAAGGTATGCATGGAATTGGTGGTCATCTATTAAAATATAATTTCCAAATATCTATTGATTGTATGTTGTGTAATTATACATGTGTTATAATTGATGAGTAATGCCTGGATATATGATATATGTTGTATGTGTAGGCTTATTGTTATTTCTGCATTAATATGTGTATTATTAGAATATGTTGACTGTATCCATATATTGTAAGTATGTTTTAATTTTATTTCCGCATGAATAAGTGTATGAACTAAATTTTATAGCTGTAATTTTACATTATATAGATATGCATGTATTTAAATACAAATTGGTATCAGAGATTGAGGAAAATGATAAAGTGGTTGGGTGATGTTTCTTGGCTTGGTTGATGGCTGGGTACATCACAAGTAGTGGTTGGTTGCACATATCCAACATGACTTGTATAGGTTCATGATTGGTCGATAACATGACTCACTGAGGCTACAGACCTATCTCCAGTATGACTAGCAGTGACTGGACATTTCCCCCCAGCATGAATTACAGAGGTTGGGTGCTTTCCCCCAACATGACTCATAGAGGTTGTTGACAACTCTCCAACATGACTAGAATAGGTTGGTTGTTTTCCCCGAGCATGACTTGCAGAGGCCGGGTGCTGGTCTTCAACATGAATTGCAAAGGTTGATGACCTATCTCCAACATGACTCACAGAGGTTGGTGATTTCTTCTTCCTATTCTTTGTCTTTCTATTTCATTTATACTTCTGGTTACTAGTAGCTATAGTTTAATCAGAGAAGGTAGAAGGAGGAGGAGAAGACTTTGTTGACGAAGTAACATCAACATGATACCCATGGCATAAGGTTCTTAACTGAGAATCTTCAAGATCATTTAGGACATTTGGAATGGTACCCAACCAAACCAGTCATCCCACATTCAACCCATGAATGTACAAAGTGGCCATCAAAGGGACACCAACATTTCCAAAGAAAGAAAAATCACAAGAATCCCCTTGCGAAGGGGTTCCTTGGTTGGTATCACCGGGAAAGTTTTCCATGAAGATCTTATTCACAGGTTCTCCCCTTATGGGATTGTTCAAGTCTGTAAAATTCTCGCACACTAACTCGGGTGAACCAGTGTTATAAAAAACAACACCTATAAAGAGGTAGCTCCATGTTTCTAAGTGGAAGACTGAAAAGTCCTCACGACCGGTGGAGTGGGCGGTCTACTACCCTAGGTCAAAGACCCAAAGTAACGATTGATTAACTCGCTATTGAAAACTAGGGAGCACAGAACACACCACTAAGAAGAAAATCCTAAAAAAGATACAAACCAAACAAACTACCCTTCTAAATGCTTCTGACCTAAGGAGATGAAGTCCTGATCGTCCAAAGCATTCACAAATGCAAACTATTGGCCAGGAGAAGTAGTTACCCAAACCTTCGACCGATGGTCCCTTCAGGTGTTGCCCAGAGAGTACAAAGTCTGCCTCAGGTACCACGATACACCCCTATTAGTCACCTATGTGTCTACCTATATAATGGAAACTAGGCCACCAACCTATAATCAACAACCGGGTGGGTACATTCAATAGCCGAATGAGTGTATGGGAAAGGTAACTAAGACCGAAGATCCTCATGAGGCCTAAAACCCAACAGGGCCAGAATCACTCTTAGAGTACCTTGGACATATCTAAGTGTCTCATAGTTATGACACAATTTGGTCCAATAACACTATAGGATACACCCAAAATACACACTCTCCCAAACTCTTTATTGGGATCATGAGTGGATATCTTTGTCATTGTCCTCCATGCAACCTTGTGTTTGACCCCTATGTGAGAGGAGATTCCTGAATTGATTAATTACAAGGTGTATTTTTCACACCCTAGCATAGACACCTAAGTTAATTTTTGGTTTGCCTTGGAGATTTTACCTCTCCACACCTAATCCACGGCCCTAGCCTAAGCTATTGGTGAACCTTAGAAAAAGTGTTACTAATATATTTTAGATTAGTGTGTTCATTTTAGGTGATTTTTTTACTCAAGGAATGGAAGTACAACTAATGTTATTTGAGACTCTTGAAAAAATGAAACTTACAAGAACACTGTCAAATAAAACTTTACAATAATCCTTCAAATGAAAAAGAGCTTCAAGCAAAAAGCATGAACAATCCTTCAAACCTAAAAATGCAGTCTTTTTTCCTTTCCATGCAAAATGCACAATGCAACTTTCGAGTGAAAGAAAAGAGAAAATGAAATGATTTTCTTTATTAATTTTCTTTTGAAATTCTTTCAAGATGAGAAGAAAACACAACCCTATGCTAATTCATTTTTCTTTTTCAAATAACAATGCAAAGAAAGAAAGAGACCTAACTAGCATAAAAACTAGGGTTTTTTTTTTCTTCCAAACAAAGAAAAACTAACAAAATATCCTAAAAGAAATTGCAGAATACACGATTCACCTCCCCCCCGCTCCCAACCCCATCCATGAGGGGGATTTTTTGTTTTTTAAATTCAACTCATTTTTCTTAAAATTCAAGCTAAAAATAAGCCAAAAAAGATTGTAAACACAGAGAGACAAGAGTATTTCTTTTTATTATTATTTCATAAACATTCTGAGCCTACAAACTATCTAAACCCCAAACAATAGAAGCTTATGGAACTCAGGAAGACCTGGGAACCACAAGTTTCCTGTAGGAAAAGGAAAATATTTTGAACAAATTCTCCAAAACAACAGATACATGTGTTGTGCAAGACCAACCTACATATGTATGTGGGTTGTGTATAATTCATAACGTGTATGTACGTGTGTTGTATAGTGAACAAGGCACGTACACCTATGCAAATTTTCAAAAAAAAATAAAAATTGGACAGACAATGATCTGGATTATTTTCGGCACGAAATGAGAGCGGAGATATACTAAAGAAATGCACAGAGATATCGCGTATATCCAATAATATAACACAAATATATCAGAGATGCAACAATAAACACAATGACACAGTAATACATGATTTCTATTAATAAAAGAAATGTATAGAGACTGTAAAAATACAAAGTGAAAGACTCGTTAGAATGGTGGCAGCTTATCTCTAAGAAGAGATGTGATGGCTACTTGCATTCGCAAGAAGATGATTACAATGAGGCTTTGAAGGAATTTTTACAATAAGAAGGAATGCCAAAAACCCTAGAAATCCAAAAACCTAACCCTAGGAGATGAAGCGCCAAAAGTCACATGGGCCCCATTTGGGTAAATTCATCAAATTCCTGGGGTCGTAACATTTGCATACGATCTTTGTTTTCAGTGTATGATAGCTCGTTGGAAAGGTATCGTTGAGGAGATTCATTTTGGGGGATCAATTATTCCTTAGGTTATAATTTAGAACCTCTATCTCTAAAAACCTTCATTTAGGCCCTCAAAATGGCCCAAGAAGTTAAAACCTACTAAAAATAGTAAATTATCAAAATTGCTAGAAAATTGTTTTGAGCCAGTCAGAAAAGGTGGGTGGCCACCGAGATCCACCTGGATCAGACAACTTGGGAAAGGCAAATTGGTAGGAACTTGGAAGGCAATGAGAGACCCAACCTTAGTCACAACACTCATAAAACTCAAAAATAAACTGAGAGTCAAATCAAACCAAGATCTCCCACTAAGACCCTAGAGAGACTCCCCAATGGAGTCACTAATTCTACTATGGGAAAAACCCCCCTATACTGGGTCTAAGGTAAAGACAAAGCGATGAATTTCCTTAAAATATTGTTCTAGCCTTAAAATACCCCAAAACCATCTAAGAAAAGTGACGAGAGAGGAAGGAAAGAGAGTTAATGAATGCACATTTAGTCCTTGCAGTTGGTGTAGACCTTTTTCTCTTGTTTCCTCCTCCTAGATCACAGATATCCTCCCAAATCTGACCTACAAAAGATTAGGAATACAATGAAAAAACATATGTAATATCTACTGATCACTTTAAAATTCTAGACATAAATATAAATGAAAAAATTAACAAAAGTGTGTAAACATAGGGTTTTGGAACAAGGATAAACTTTTGTATTCAATTGTAAGATAAAAGAGGATTATAACCTTTGTCAGAAACCTCTCCATGAACCAATTCCAGGATCCTTTTTTGTGGCTCCAAGTGCATCAATCCCACATTATCTTCCCACAACCAACATATTACTAAGGGAAGGAGGAAGGGTTGCATAAGGAGAAAGGTTGGAGGGGAAGGTTGAGTCTAATAATTAGAATCAGATGCAAATCTTGGGCTGAGAAAGGGAAGGGATTTTGGGATAGTTTTCTTATTTTCTTGCTTATGTTCATAAACAACTCCCCAAAGACCACTTTTTATACGATAAAAATATGTTTATTCTGTTTGGGGATGGGCTACAAGGGGTAAAATGGTTGGGAAACCCTCCATAGCCCATAAGCATCTCTGACTTCCGCACAATTTTATATTTTTTGGAAATTTTGGAGATAAATGTGTGCTAACTAGCATGCAACATGCATATGTATGTAGGATAACTAGCAGGAAGCATGCATGTGTATGCAGTCTATTAGCTCAACAGGTCACGTACACTCTCCAAAAAATAGTTTTTTAAAAGTAATCCTCAACATTATTTTGGAAAAGTGTGAAAATGGAAAGGCCAATGTATTGTATGCACAGATAAGGAAATTTTAGACTATAACAATGGGAAAGTATATCCATGGAATTCATTACAAGCCTACCTAAGGCCCATGGTAAGGACTACATATTTGTAGTGGTTGACATATTAACCAAATTTGTGCACTTTTTCACGATTCCTACATACTACAACACATTGCAGGTGGCATATTTTTTCTTTAGAGAGATATTCATACATCACGGGTTTCCACATATTATATTTAGTGACAGAGATAGTCGGTTCATTAGCACATCTTGGCAGGAGTTGTTCATATTGGTTGGTACAGATTTGACACCCAACACCAGTTATCACCCCCGGACCCATGGGAAGAATGAGATAGTAAACAAGTGGATAGAGGGATACTTTAGGAACTATGTGAGAGAAGAAATGAAAGAATGGGTAAGGTGGTTACATCTTGGAGATAATTGTTACAACACTACCTTCGACGTGTCCATAGGTATGACCCCACTCAGAGAATTATATGGATATGATGCTACCACTTTTATTGATTTGGTTTTTGGAGACAGCAGGGCTCCCAAGGCTAAAGATTGGATAACATAGAGTCAGGATATTCTCAAGGTATTAAAGGAGAATATACAAGTGGCACAAAATCGACAGAAGGCAAATGCAAACAGACACAGGATAGAGAGGAGCTTTGAGGTTGGTGATCTAGTATTCTTGAGGCTAAAATCTGAATATTGTCATGCTAATACACACTTGCAAACATCAACAAAGTCTATCTCACTTAGTGTGTCCTTGGACGCACAATGCCTAGGTTCAAAGCTCACGTTGTCACTTTGGCTTGAACCTATTTCATCTAGGCTTACTCCTAAGGAAGCCAAGGGGGGTAGACCCTAGTTACTAGATATGATTTACGTTGTGTTCTAGGAGTTGATTTTAATTAGTTACAAGGTTGGGGGGAAAGACTAACCTATGATGCAAATGAAACAATGCAAGATGCAAGATTCAATATGACAATCAATCCTTTCCCTAGGTGTTAAGAACCAAACATCAATATAGCATAGAAAAACCTCAGAAAAAGTACTCAACGCCTTGAAAAAGAGATAATTTCA
>JZKD02S2090563.1:28122-49371 GCA_000966675.3 Picea glauca
ATGAATAGATGATACAATAGATACAACAAGAATATCTAAGAATTTCAAAATATAAAGATACAAAGAGGCAAGTTAACCATGTGTTTTAATGTGCATGAAGTAAAGGATTTCAAAGCATGGATATCATAAACACATTAAGTCAAGCATGCCCCAATAGAAGTTACTCTATTGGACCACTTTTCAATGGCAACCACAACATTCAAGACCCAACAAGAATATGCCTCCAAATGGGATGCGCTATCTCTTAAGGGATCACACCATAAAGAACACTTAACAAATAAATTGGAAAGCTTGAAAGAACAAGTCCTCAACAATACTTAAAATATTGAGACTTAGATAATTAATCCACAAAGAAGTGTACTTGCATGTAAAAATGAAAGAGATGTGTACTTGCAAGTAAAGTTTTAACCAACCATAAGATGTACCAATGAAAGTAAGGTGTTCAAAAACTTAGTAGATTAAAAGTTACTTAAAGATTGTTAAAGATTGTATTACCCTAACTAAGTGTCAAACCAAAATCCTCCTCTCCCAATTACCAAATGGTTGTTGGATTCTCAAGAAGTGGGACAACGAGGCCTACCCTAGCTTCATAGGTCAACCCTAAAGATCTGAGTACTCCTGGAAATGACGCCATGCGTCGTGAGACTGTCCCCGGTCGAGCACCTTTCATTGCCTTCCTCAAACTCCATTTTAGATGGCGAAGATGGAGAATTAAGGTGTCCTATTAAGTCTAATATGTTATTAGGCCTATGGACTAAGTATTTTATTGTGTTTAAGAGTGTTTAGGTGACTTTTACTTGCCTAAAAATAGTGAAAAAGTGACAAAACCGAAACTTTAATCAGCACAAAAGATGTGTTTTAAATATCAAGAATGAAGCATGTAAACACATATAGCATGTATAATGAATTCCTGAAAATAACAAGTTATCCCTACATCATTTCTTAACCAAGAATATTTTCAAGCATGAAAGAAAAGAGTGCTTTTAAAGGACAAGAACAACTTGCCAATAAAAGAGAATATTTCTTTAACTCATCATCACTTAACCATGTATGTTATTTCTTTAAGATAATGTGCTAAGAAATGAAAATTGAAATATTAAAGCATGTAAGTGAATTTATGCCTCCCCGGGCTTAAGCTAAGACTAGTTATGTGAATGTGAGATCTAATTCTATAAAATTTTAACCATGTGAGCATAAACAAACAATAAACACATTACTAATCTAGTTATACGATATTGGAGATGTCTCACCCAAGGTGTAGGCAACCATTAAGAAAATAACTTGAAATTAAAAGCAAGAAACAAAACCACTCACAATGGCACAAGGTGAAGGCAAGCCTACCTTTGTTGTGCCAAAGAGGGTTTGGAAGAAAGAGAATGACTTTAGAAATGCTAGAAAGAGAAGGGAAATGGTGTGTTTTTGTTACCCAATCAATGGAGAAGTTCCTGAGGTGTTGTATGACCGAAAGTGGGCAGCATAACTCTTATACCTGGTAAGAACCTGCAAAAACCAGTAAGCTATTTCTTGCTGGAAATGTTACACAACACACCAAAAGTTAAGAAAATTTTTTGCTTTATGCAGAAATTTCACATACAAGTATCCCAATAAAAGTAGATTTAATGTGACTTATCTACGATTTTTAGCAAACTGAAATATGGAAAGAATGAACAAAGAAATCATATCTGAAAAAAACAATGGAGTTTTAGGTAGGTTTTAAGAGTAGACTCTTCCTTGAGGCTAGCCCAATAAAAGCCTAGAGGTAAACCTGCAAAAGTTGTGAGAGAAGATACAAAAAGAGATAAAATGTGAGTAGATCTAGATGGTAAAACAAAATAGTTTGAAATACCCAAATAAACACTTCACTAGATCAATCATAATACTACCACAAATCTATCCAAACAAAATACATTGCTTGGAGCTTCTACTCTAGATCTATAAACTTGAAGCAAGAATGAGAGAAGAAAAATAGAACAAGATCACCTCAATAGTAGCAATAAGTCACAAGAGTACTCTTTGTTTATTAAAATCCTGCAAAGCCTTTCTATTACTCAAGAGGAGAGTCTTGTAGCAACATGTTTCTCCAACACTCTCAAGAGCAAAATAGAAGGAAGAACAATGACCAAGAGAGAGAGAGATGAAGGGAAAATACAAGAGCATAACAATAGCTCAAGATATGGTGGTAACTGAGTGAGGGAGGGGTTATATTTATACTTGGGAAGGAAAATATACCCCTCTTGGATGAGTTACAAGTGTCACACATCAAAGAAAAGTCACTTTTAGGGTTTTGGTAAGTTAGGGTTTTGGCATGGATGGATGAAGTGGAAATGAGTTGGAGTGAGTTGGCGAGGCTTTGACAAGTTAAATGATGAGTTGTAGGGTCTAAGGAAGAACACCAAGGGATATAATAATTCTACCATTAATGTTTTTATTATTTTTTCACTTTTTGGAGACTTTCTAGAAGGGAGGCACACCACTTTATGAAAAGTGACGTTTTTGCTTAATGGCTAGGTGAGGGGGTGATGTGAGGGTTGGAAAAGGTTAGGAAATGTTAGGAAAAATATCTCTCAACTTTTCCATCATTAATTTCATCCATTTGCTTATAAATTACAAAAATGGCAGTTTACCTATGTCATGACTTAGCAATTAAAATTGTTGTTTTGACTAACTGAGACTCCTGGTGGAAAAACACCTAGAAAAAGTTGTCCGACCGAGATGAAACTTGGTCAAAGGGTGTAGGGGGTATCATTCCATATATTTTGAGCACAAATAACCCTAGAAAAATCCCAAATCCCTAGTTTTTACAATATTTTCTCAAAAATAATTAAACTTTCAGTCTTAGGAAAATTTAATTAATTAAATTAATTAAAAAATATATATCTAGACTTGAAAAAATTCAACAAAAATTTATAAGATTTCATACATGGTGATTTAAATCATTCCTAAACAATATCTACCAAAATATAATCCCATTAGAATGCCTTTCACCACTTTGGAGGAATTATTGTTAGCGGGAGGGAAAAAATCAAGGGAAATTAATAAGGTTGAAAAGCCCAATTAATAACCTAAGGATATAAAACCCTTGATTAAAGGAACTCTCCTAATGAATAAATCCCAAGGTATATAACCTAAATATGACCCATGCATACCTACTACATTATTAACCCACGCAGGGGTGCGAAAATTCCATTTACAAAAATATGTGTTGGAGGCAAAAATTGGCCAGTAGAACCATTAATCTATCTTCGACATATTAGCATCTGTTGATGCATATATTCATGGCACATGAAGTTGAAACCCTATTTTAATAGGAGGTCAACACATACATGAAGTCATATTAGAAGAAGAGCAGGGAAAAGAAGCTAAAACCTAGATTCTATGGACCATATAGGGTCATATGGAAGGTAGATGAAGTGGCCTATGAGTTAAGACTACCAGAGGGGAGCCATATTCACAATGTGTTCCACGTTTATTGCATCAAGAAAGAGGTGGGACAATTTATTAGCACATTTGAGGAGCTACTTCATTTGGATGAGGAGGGATAGTTAGATTTGGTGCCGAAGGAGATATTGGAGCTCAAAGAGAATAAATTGATGAGACGGGTCTTCAAAAAGTGTTTTTTTTCAGATGGAGGGGACTTCCAGTAGAGGATGCTATTTGGGAGAGTGATCAGATTTTGCAACACCCTGGATTGATGTTTCTTGAGGATAAGCGATATCGATAAGGGAGGACTGTAATGTCCATTTTCAAGTGAGGAGTCTAGAGAGGAGGGATTAGTAGTCCAAACATACCATTTGTACTAGAGCTAGAAAGAAATAGGGGAAAATGTTCATTTGAGACACACCCTATCCAGTCGGGGAGAACACATAGGTTTTTGTTTTCTTTCGTTACATATCTAGAGTCAGATTGAGCATGGAGATAAAATATACATCTCCAGCAGTGAGATTCCAGCATGATTTCTAGAGGAGATATCAGAGGTATAGTGGGTCTCTCTTCCTGAGGAATCCTAGTGAACCTAAACCCTCATAACCCATTTGAGATCATGGGAATTCACTTCATTTGAGCCATTCAACACATTTTTGCAATCCTTCTATCCATTAGGGTGTCACATTCAATCAGTGGAGTTGCAATGTGTTTATTAGACAAAAGAGATATCACAGATTCTCGGATCTACTCATCCATAGGGCTAGCAAGCCAGATTCCTTCCAACCCATTCGAGAGGGATGCAGGGAGCTCCATTTGAGACAATTTTCATAAAATTATGACAATGGAATATACTTGGATGAATATTTCAGTGTTAGCCAGTGTGAGGGAATTCCCAATAGTTGTACAAATTACTTTCGAAAGTGACAAAGAGATCCAGTAGCCTAGCAAAAACATATCCATCCAGGGAAAGTATTCTAGGGAATAAGGTGAATTAATTGGGCCATATATCATCATATTTAGAGGATTCTTTCTCATGCATGTATCATATTCATCTTTCGGAAATAGATCCAACGTTGCATGCAACAGTAAACCCATGCATGTCACAGATCGAGATTGCATGCCAATGATCTAGTGACGCATGTTAGTTGTAGGTATTGTTCCATGATTTTACTAGTATTTCAGTATATATCTAGTCATTTGAAGGTATAATTGAATATTGGTTTGGTTATTTTTACATGCATGCAGTTCGTGTGTAAAGTTTTGTACACGCATGTCATTATTGTAGTTGTTTGACTATTCAATATATCTTAAACAAGTTGTTGCACATGAAAAGTCACCGTGCATGTTAAATTCAATTTATCAAATGCATTCAAAAACCTAAATAACCCATTCAACCACCGAAAGAGTATCAAATCTGTGACAGATAGGGTCAGTAGAGAGTTAATATCCAAATCTGCAGATTTTGGATACTACATCCTCTGAGTGAAAAACTAGTCGATCTAATTTCATATTGGGACTTATAGGTTATACGACCCCTAAGGGGTAGATATACCTGGAGCAATAAAAGTTCTGGACTAAATCATATCGCAACAAGACTTGATAGATTCCTTATTATTAGTGATTTTCTCCTCTCATCCTTTGATATTTCCTTCTGTATTATCCCCTTGGTTATTTTAGATCATAAAGCCATCTCTCTTCATTTCCATTCCCCTCAAAAATTCCCCCCCTTACCTTTTCGATTTAATTCCCTTTAGATTGAATCTCCCTTTGTGCCCACTTTGGTTCAGAAGACGTGGTTGGTTCCTATTCTTGGTTCTCCAAACTTTGTGTGGGAAATTAAATTAAGAGAAGTTAAGAAGGCTTTGAAGGAGAGGGTGAAATCCACTTACATCGCTCCTACACAGGAGATAATGATTAGATTATCAGAGTTAGAGGATATTAAATAAAAACTAGAAGATGGAATAGTAAAAGTAGAAGCATTAGCTAAGAAAAGGATGTGTATCAAAAACTCCACTAAATAATGAGAAAAGAAGAGGAGCACTGGAGACTAAAATCATAAAGCCTATGGATAAAGGATAGGGATTCTAATACTTATTTCTTTAATAAGAAAACCTAGAAAAGGAAAAATAAAAATACAGTCACAAAAGTACAACCAGCCAATGGGCAGATGTTAGAAAAATTCAATCTCATTAAACAAGTGGCATCTCAACACTTTGAAAACTTATATAATCAATATCTTCAGGAAGATAATCAATTCTCCATACAAGAGATGTTGCAAAATATAACTCAGATCATATAAGAAGAATACAATACATGTTTGGTAAAATATATTATAGAGGAGGAAGTCTCTCAAGCAATATGCAGTTTTGAGCAAGATAAAGCCCTAGCGCCTGATGGGTTATGTTTAATATTTTTCAAGAAATTCTTGGAATTAACTAAATTTTATCTCCATCTAATTCTTAATTATACCCTCTGGAAGAATATAGTAGGAGGAGCCACCAATTCAAAATTTATGGCTCCAATTCCCAAGGAATAAAATCTTTCTAACTTCTCTAAATTTCGGCCAATTTCTTTATGCAATTCCTCCTAAAAGATCCTCTCCAAAATCATATCCATGCGGCTCAAGCCCCATATTTCTAACCTTGTTTAAAAAAATCAAGGCGACTTCATGGAAATCATGGATAATACAGTTTTGGTTAAGGAGGCTATCCATTCCAACAAAGTCCAAAATGAAAAAGGCATGGTGATCAAATTGGATATGGAAAATTCCTTTGACCGGGTCAAACATTCCTTTTTGTTTCAAGTTCTTAGAAAATATGTATTCTCAAAATAATTTATAAAGTGGATTGAAGCATGGATTGGAGGTCCCTATATAGCACTTATGATCAATGATCAGCCAACTCATTTTTTCAAATCAAACAGAAGTCTTCGTCAAGGTTTCCCCCTCTCTCCCTATATTTATATATTTTTGGCAGACTCCTTAATTCAGAAATTAGAAGTTGAGTGAAGAATATGTAATCTCCCTAGCCTTCAAATTGCTCGTGGTGTCAAAGAAATCAATCATTCATATTTTTTGGATGATACTCTCCTCCTTGGAGCTTCCTCTCCTATTATAGCTAGAATATTTAAAAGAATACTGGACAATTTTTTACTTGCATTAGGAGGCAATGTTAATACTTCTAAAAGTAATATCTATGGATGGAATATTTCAGGACACCAACATAATTTAATTTCTCCAGTGACGGTAATATGTAAATACTTCAAATACTTCAATCTTCCTATCTTTCTCAAGACTTCCAACTCGCATGCTTGGCAAGTAAATTTTGGATAAAATGGATGGAAGAATGAAAAGATGGGGTTCTCATTGGTTTAATATAGCAGGTAAAATAGGTCTTCTTAAATATGTTTTGTCAGTGCTAACAATTTTTTAGTGTGCAAAGCTCCTAGCCCCTAGGGGAATTTTAGAAAAAATTTCAAATTCCTTGTGGAGTTTTCTTTGGGAAGGAGTGAAAACAAACACCAAGAAGTTTCACCTAATAAAATGGTCAAAAGAATGTCAAATGTTTGGGAAAGGAGGGTTAGTGTTATCACTGAAAAATCGTTTGTAGCATTGCACACAATGGTTGAAGAAAGACATCAATGCCAACAATAATTAGTACACCTACAACATCAAAATCCATCAAAAAGGCATAAAACTATACATTTGATTCACAAATTAAAGTACGCAAATACACCAAAGGAAGCGAGTGCATTGTGCACAGAATGTGCAGGCTAACACATCCCTAAGCACACACTGTGTGTAGAATGCACAAGATGTGTGAATGTCTACGAGAAAAGTTGTGCACTTCTCATGAATATTGTTGGCCTCTCAACCACTTCTAGTCCGACCCCCAACACGATTTAACACTCAGATCTAAGAGAAATCTACTCGGAGGTTGGTCAAGGCCTAGGAAGTGCCCTAAAAGACCCCTTGTTCACACTATGAACCAGTTGTATCTTTTCATGAATGGACACTATAAATATGTGCCATGGGTGTGATATAAAAATAAGAAGTTCAAGTTATTTTTATGTTGCATAAATTCTTCTTGGAGAATCCTCTGTTCTCTTTGAATCATTCAAGCACTATAGAAAGGGCCATTCAAATCACCTCTTGGGAGGATTGGCATTGTATTTCTTCACCATTGTTACTTTCCATTGCATGAAGATAAGAGCTCTCTATTAGGGAACTCAGGAGCGCTCCCAAGGAGGAAGAGGGTATTCAAAAGTCCCTGCCTTTCTCTACGGTGCTAGCATATCAATACAATGATACATTGGTAGCTATATGATTGTCATTTTTTTCTTTTCATGGTTCTAGTTCTTGCAAGCTTCTCTAACATTTATTTCTCTTTGTTTTAGTTTTATTTCCTTGTTTCATGTGTATTTTGTTATCTAATCAACTCGCAAACCTATTTCTTGTTTAGATGACTTAACTAGGCAAGTAAGTGTTGTGTTTTTGCTAACCCATGTGACAAAACCAACACAACGGATTGGCGACCATACTGGGGATGGTGAATCAAATTCCTCCCTATTTAAGTCTTGAGAGAACTTATTTCTAATTGTTTGGATCTGCAGGTACCAAAAATGGCCTAATCCAGTCTTCCAAATTCATAATTCATAGCCAAGGCAAGAGAATTTCACTTGAAAATTTCTTTCCCGATGCGTGACAAGTGTGCGGATTTCGAGGCACACAGACATGTGTTATGTGAATTATGCACAATGTGTGCGCAACAACCTTCATATACCCACGCATTGTGCACATTTTGTGCTCTAAGCATGACTGTCAGAACTACAACCCGCGCACAAGTTCAATTTTTCGCAAATTGTAAGGGTTTTATGAGTGGTTTGAGGGGCCCCTGCCTTCATATTTTAATTTCCTACACTTTGTAAAGTCATCACACTTCACTTAGAGTCCTTTCTCACAAGTAATATTAGCTAACACAAGCAAATAGGGGTAAATTGAATCACAATCCTTCTCTTTTCTTTGTTGCCACATGGATGGCTCATTTGGTATTTAAAACTTTGAGTTAAAGTTATTGCTTTTTCAAACACAATCAATTAATTTGGGACTATAAATCAATTTTAACTCCCAAGTATGATCTTCCCCTACACCCAAGTGTGATCTCGGGAATTAGAAAAGGTTATTGAAAGGAAATTTCATCTCCCTTAAAAATCATTAGGAGAGTACAAAACCCCCCTAGGGTACCTCTTAGTTTTGGAAATCACCTTAAAGATTTGTAAGGGCCCATACATTCCCACAAGTTTAAAATCTTAGGATAGTTTCTAAAAATATTTCTTAGTCTAGACAACACTCTAGGAAAGTTTAAAATATCAAGTAATGGGCCCATACATGCCCACATGTCTACAATCCTAGGATATTTTCAAAAGATTTTCTAGTTTAGACAACATTATAGGGAGTTTAAAGGATCAAGGACCCATATGTCCACATTGCTAGTTCCTTAGGGATTTAAACATTCTGCAAGGTTGTACCAAAGAAACATAGTAAGCTAGGTAAGAATATTTGTAAAGACCACGGGAAGTCCACATGATACAATATTACACTTAACTTATTAAAAATATTTTTCACACTTTTCACTTTATTGCACACAAATCCACTCATCACACACATAATTTCTATTAGAATAGTGGAGGTCGAAAAAGGCTTTCTTTTTTAGTACTCACAAAATACTTCAAAGGAAATTTGAAATATTCGACTACTTCTTTAGAAATTTTCCACACCACTTTAATAAAAATGAGGTTGGTCCATGACCCCAACCTCTCAACCCACTCCATCTAAAACTTTTCTAAGAACGCACTAAATTTTCCTCCACGGGAGGTGCCTAAAAGAAATTTTTAGTCTAGGTAGGATCCCGGGGGTAGGCGTCCAAATAACCCCCCATTATCAGGTTCTCACATTTTGAAACAATAGAATTTGAGAATATGGATCCTTCAAATCCTCCAAGTTAAGTGTTCCTATACCATAAGGTAGGGAGATACCCATGAAGGGTTGAAGGCTGAGGTCTGGTTGTTCTGCGAATCCCTCCTTGAGTCACCCAACTCTTGTGAGGGTATCTAGCCCGTGACTTGTTTTTTAGGCCAAAAATCTAAATGTTGCACTTTGACAGAGGTACTTAGTGGAAAAACATAGGATATCTACCCAGGTGGTAGTTGTGGGCTGAAATCACACCTTGATCAGATTTTGCGTGGCTATTGTGAAATATCGCCATCTCTTTCAGGATATGCACCCTCTACCCCTCATTATAATTGATTACTTAAACCTTCACTAGTTCCTCATCTGGTGGATTCATACCCCACTGTCAAGTGTTATTGGAAATTTCCCAATGCTAAATTAAGAGGAAGGATGATAGGTATTTTTAGGACACGAGCATTTATTTTTGTTTCTCCCCCACACGAACAACATCCACCTATCCACATGCTTGTTTATTTTACATTTTATTTATGTATGATGCTAATTTGATTACATGAAATTGTGAGTTATACTATTTTGTGAAGGTCAAAAATATAAAAATATCTTGCTCATTTATTTCTCTCGTGTCACAATTTGCACACATTCACTTTGCTAATCGGAACCATAGGGGAACAACAAAATCCCCTTTGTTCTAGACGCTTGTAGAATCTCCCTCCTATTCTAGGAGGATTCCCTAGTCTCACCAACTCACCGGCTCCATCATCTCACACCCCTATGAGCGATACTATATTTGGATCGGCTTTACTTGGTTCCACTTTGCTTGGGTCAAATAGCCAAGGAAATCCATATATTGGTTCTCCTTCACAAGGAGATGAGGGACAAACGTCTTCTCAAGGGAGAAGTACAAACCCACCAAATCCCTCTCAAGGGACAAGTCCATTACCTACACACACAATGGTTGGAACTAATCCTCCACCAAATCCCCCTATGCCATACTTGGCATCCCTCAACATTCCTGATTTAACCAAACTCATGAATGATCTCATTTTACATGATTCCACTTGGCCGAATTTGCCTACCAAATTGCCTTCAGACATTCTGAAGTATAAAGGAAAACCAAAGGAAGATCCCACCAACCATGTTATGACCTTCCACTTATGGTGCTCTCCAAACAACATCATGAATGATTCCATCCGCTTGAGGTTATTTCAAAAAAATCTCACTTGTTCATCAGCTAAATAATATGTGGAAAAAAAATCAAGTTCCCATGTGACCTTTGAATCATTGGCCAAGGCCTTTTTGTCCTTTTTCCAATTACCAGTTCATCATGAAACTGGCTTATAACTTCTCTCTGAGTTCAAACAAACCAATGCTATCCATAAAGCCGACCATATCCATGAATGGCATCGGCGACGTAGTTTGTGTAAAGCATAAACCACTAAAGAACAACGTCTCGATTGGTTTTTGAAATCACTCGTCCCTATGATTTCAATGGATGCAACATCCACTTTTTCTCAATCAGAAGAGGAATCCATCAACAAATCCCAACAATTTGACCTCATATATGCTCAATTAGGTTACTTGTACACATTATTACCTGATGCACCCAGAACCATACCATTTGGCCAGGACAAACCTGGGATGTCCCACGCTGTGGATGGATTGATTGGTTCTATGACACATCTCAATCCTTAAGGTCACCCATCACCTACTTATGGTGAAAATCAGTATCCTCAACAATATGGAGGGATGTATTATTACCCTACTCCCACTCACCAACATTCATATCTTGTTGTTCCCAGTCAACCATTGGGGTGACCCCCACCGGTACCCCAGATGCATTTGGTCTCTCAATCCAGTACGGGTACACCCCAAACCCCTATATATAACCCCAACAGTAGTGGAATTACTTCAACTTCCTATGCACCATATGGATCATCTCCAAAAAAAAACCCATATTTTTCATTCCCTGGTCCTCCCCAGTCGGTTGCTCCTCCACCAGGACAACCACATGTCAACGTTAACTTTTTTCAACACTCTCCCATTCAATAGGTTCATTCTTTTGAACAATTGAATAAAAAAAATCTATCTCACCGATCGAATAATGCCAAGAAGAAAGGAAAAAATTGAAACAATAACAACCTAGGACTAGGAGGAAATAACCCCCAACAAAACCATCTCGTTAGGGGAAACCAAAACCCCCAAGGAGGCAAAAATAAAAATCAACCATGCCAAGGGAAGAACAACAATATCATAACTAACTTCCCTTGCGCTCTATGTGGTGAGTATGAACATTATACTCACCACTACCCCCAAATTGTCAATTACAAATGGATGAAAGAATCCATGAACACACAACACCCTCCGACACCACCTTCCCCTCTACAGGTCCAACAAAATTATTTGCAACCACCAAATCCAACCATTTTGAAAAACCCTATTACACACCAAGGTGTGATGAATACCCAACAAGAGATCAAATCTACCCCACCAATATCAAAACCCATGTCCCAACCAACTCGGAAATCCAGTCGATCGCAATATCCTCCATACCAGGAAGATATTCTTCTGCAAACACACAGTCATCCATACATCCAGCCTCATGAATCTACCCCAACCACCTCAGAAACAAGTCCCACTATAGTCGAACAACCATTGATGGTTCCCTACCCTAACACTGAACCAAACCCCTGTATACCCCACATGCCTTTATGATGGAATATACATAACCCTCATGATAGAGAATCCCATAACTAGAGTTTGATCAATGACTTATCATAGTCTTCTGCAACCATGTCCGTGTTGGAGGTCCTCCGAACCTATCTATCACAGTGAAAATCCTTTCTTTTCTCCTTGGGGGAATTTGACCCACCAGATACTCGGCTAATAACCTTTGATTTAGATAGTGGAGAACTGCGCCTCCCCACTCTGGTCACTTTTCAAATACCAATTAAGATCCAGAACATCAACATTCATTGGTGCATCATCAATGAAGGTACACCTGCATATATCATGTCTAAAGTAGTATGGAAAAAAATCGTCTCCCCTGAGATAGTACCATTTTCCATCACTCTGAGAGCTTATGATGGTCGACCATCATCCACTAATGGGCTCTTCCAAAATTTCCCTGTAGAACTTGGGGGAAAAACCATCCTGATTGACATTGAATTTATCGAAGCCCCACTTTATTACAATATCTTGCTCAGACGTAGGTACATGTATGCTATGAAGGAGGTAGCATCTTTTGTGTTTCGTACAATGATATTCCCCCATAATGAGAAAATTGTCACCATTGACAAATTTACACATTACGAGCCTAATCATTCTGCCAGCATTAATAACATCCTCCCCCTTGTTCGCACTAGCTCGGATGCTTTTTTAGTCATAGAAATTGGTCCTAGAATATTCAAGGACCCATCCTTTTTAGGGACCTATCATGATGCACCACCTCTCCTAAAACCTTCTATTTTAGCACAAGTGTGTGTAATTTCCTCTAACAGAATAAATATCAGAGACAATACTCCTCTCATTGAGTCCCCTCCCCACACCGCAGTTCCACCAATCAGAGAATCACTACCTCAAGAATTCCCTGAAAACACCACTGCACCACTTGTCCCAGATTTCCCCGCCCTCCAAGGAAAAACACCAGTTTGGGAAACATTCCCCCAGGCCATTACCCAAATCCCATTTTTCTACCCCCCACCTAGATTCCAAGAATTCTAGGAAGTTTCTACCCTCACCCTTCCCAACATGGTTATTTCCATCCATGTATGGTATCTCCATCCACCCGCTATGGTTCCTTCACCATCTCTCCCTCCTCAAACAGAAGGATTACCAATGCAAATCCCAATACAAGCTCCTACCACACCACCCCCAACCCCAACTAGTGGAAACACCACCACCACCAAGGGAAAACGAAGGAAGAATGATCCCATAGCTCCACTCCCTCCTTGAGCTCAACCTCCTTGCACACTATGTGAAAGAGAAGGACACCCCACTAACATATGTCCTACTCTTCCCAAGTTACGCAATCTTATCTATCTCCCTAAAGAAACCCCATTGCTTGCCACTCCACCAAGTACATCCACTGCTACTACAGATTCCTCAACCACACACAAGAAAGGGTTACGAACCAATTTTACATGTGCCATATGCTCATAATATGGCCATTACACTCATCATTTCCCACCTCTACCTCAATTCTTCCAAACATTAGCTACAGTATGCCACACTTTTCGACCTGAGACCTCTCAAGCACTCCCTATTGATTCTCACATTACTTACATTCATTATATTTCATTGTCATTCCCCAAGCGAATGAGATACCATTGAAAGTATCTTGACATTTTATTCATATCAAGTGATACATCACACTTTGTATACGATATCCCTTCTACATACTCACCCCTTGAGGACAATAACACTTATGTGTTGACAGTTCCCCATCCCATCTCCCAGGAACCATTGTGAAGAAGATATCTTGGAGGAACTGACTACCCCTGATTTCCCTTGGAATGCACTCCATCATCGAGCACTTTTCCTCTCACAATCGGTATTTCTCCCTTCTGATCAAGCCTCCCTGTGCGTGATCAAAACTAAGGATTTTATTCCTCCGGGGCATATTGACTAGTTCAAAGACCCTATTTCTACCCCCGATGCTTTTGAAGAAGGTAACAGGGCTAACATCTCCCCCACAGTCAAAATTTACATTTCCATTAAAACAGGCATCATAGAAGAGATCACCATTAGTGTTGCATGCTCCCCTGAAGAAATCATTGCTTACAAATCTCTCTTTAGGAATACTGGCATATTTTTTCCTAGTCATATACAAATATGCCTGGCCTCAATCCTTCTATAGTCGAACATTGAATCAACAGATGGATGGATATCACCCATGTTCATCAAAATCAACACCCCCTCCACCCATCCAAAGTTGTGGCTATCAAAGCCGAAATTGACAAATTATGCATTGCCGGTTTCATTTACCCCATTGCGTACACTTCTTGGGTCTCCAACCCCATCCTCGTTAAGAAAAAATAGGGAACTATTCATTCCTGCATAGACTTTCATGACCTCAATCATGCTTGTACCAAAGACAACTTCCCAATCCCTTTCATCGACCAAATAATCGATGATTATTCTAGCCACGAGGCACTATCCTTTATGGATGGGTTCTCTGGATACATTCAAATTCAAATCCACCCAACATATCAGTACAAAACCACTTTTACAACCCCTTAGGGTACCTTTTATTATAACATCATGCCCTTTGGACTCAAAAACGCCAGTGCTACATTCCAATGGGCCATGACCTACGCTTTTCATGATCTTTCTCACATCATCCTTGCTAATTTGGATGACCTCATTGCTCGATCCAAAAATCAAACCCAACACTTATATGAAATACCAATCATTTTCCAATGATGTCACCAATATAATATTCGCTTGAACCCCCTCAAGTGTGTCTTATGTGTTAGTTTCCAATGCCTCCTTGGGTTCATTGTCTCCCAGCATGACATTACTGTGGACCCCCTCAAGGTCCAAGCTATCACAGAAATTCCACCACCTAGGAATTTACGCCAACTGTAGATCTTGCAAGGCAAAGCTAACTTTTTATGTCGCTTTGTCCCAGACTACACCACTCTCGTACATGGTTTTATCCACTTACTACATCATGATATCCCATTTTGATAGGACGAACATGATCAAACAAATTTTGATGATTTAAAATCCTCCCTATCTAATGCCCCTTTGATTAGTCCCCCATACTATGATTGTGATTACATCCTCTACTTATCAGCCTTTGTTGTTTCAGTTGAAGGGTTCCTCAACCAATTAGGGGATGATGGGTAGGAACATGTGATTTACTATATTAGTAAAAACATTTTAGGACCACCCTTGAAGTATAATCATGATGAAAATGTTGCATTAGAAATTGTTCCTGTAGTCCAAAAACTGTGGCATTACATTCTACTTCGAACTACCAAGGTCATAGCAGATTCCAACCCCATGTAGTACTTTCTTAGTCGATGACATACCATTGAAAAATTAGCTCGATGGATCATTATCCTTATGGAATACAATCTAGAGTTCTCCACTCCTAAAATAAATAAAGCTATGATCTTAGCCGAACTCATTACGACTTCTCCCTCAGACACCAAAGCTTCACCCATCAATGAATATTTCTCCAATGAAAACCTTTTCTTCATCCCCTCAGACAATCCCTAATATGGTGACCTCCTCATCTACCTTCGTACACAAAAGTTCTACTATAACCTCTCTCGAGATGACTGTCGACGCATTCACCATCAAGCTGCCCGATACCTCCTCATTGAAGATATTCTCTATCGATGCGGGGTCAATACCATCCTTCGACGATGTCTTACCATCGACGAAGAAGAGAAAGTCTTGAATGATTGTCACAATGACGCTTGCGGTGGTCACCTCTCAGGTATGTCCACCGCCCAAAAAATCATCTGAGAAAGATACTTTTGGACCAATTTGTTTCATGATTGCATACACGTTGTCAAGCGATGCAATAAATGTCATCTTTATGAAAACAAATCACGACCTCCACCAACTCTTCTACACCCAGTCATCAGAGCCGACTCCTTTTGTAAATGGGGCATAGATTTCATGGATTTCCATCCTCGATCTAGTAATGGACACAAGTACATTGTCTTAGTAGTGTATTATTTTACCAAATGGGTCGAATCCAATCCCACATTTAGCAACGCAAACACAACAACACATTTTTTCTTCAACCATGTAATTTCCTGGTTTGGAGTCCCACAACAGTTAGTTTCTGATCATGGTAAACACTTCGAGAACAAGATATTTGTAGAAATATCCTCAAAGCTATGCTTCACCCATGAGTTTATCTCCCCATACTACCCTCAGTCCAATGGATAGGTCGAGGTTGTCAATAAATTCCTCAAAACCATGCTACAATGTATCGTCAAAAAACATAAGCCCAACTAGCACCATATGTCATTTTCCTCTTTATGGGATTATCGCATGATAGTCAAAAATATCATTAGTTTTACACTGTTCCACCTCGTCCATGGGATCGAATCCACCCTCCCTATCGAGTGTGAAATCCCCACATTACGCACTTCCATAGAACTCTTACCTAACATCCATCCAATTCAAAAAATGTAGGACGATAAGGTCACTAACCTATCTCTCGCAACTCTCAGATTGGTATCCTCATGCTCTCGTAATCTCCAAATAACCTCCCAACTCTCTCGCCAGATCGACAATAGTGTCAAGTACAAAGGAGGTGGCATTGTGGGCCCACCATCCATATATAGGCCATTTTTCCCAACTTTCGCATTTTGTTATAGGAGCCCAGAGCCTTTGTTTTCTGATCCATTCTCATCCACAAGATCTTGATCCAACCATATACACATTCACATTCCTCGGGTTATCATCTGCACTTTTCCCTAGAGGAGCACTTTTCTAAATTCCACGTTTATGTATGCATGCTCACTTTCAGTTTTATAAAATAGTTGTTATATGTTCTTTATCATCAGATATTGTTCACATTGGGTATTTGGTTTTTTATGTGTGCAGGTACTTGTTCAGCCAACTTACATCCCCTTCATGTATAGGTAGGACACTTCCATGTAGTTACTCCCTCTGTAAACAATTGCATATCCCAGTCACACCCTCTAACATTTACCTTTAGGGTCCCTACATTAATCTCTGCAATATCTTTACCTTTGCCACATTTTGGTATTGTCAACTGATATCATTCTCCCCCACATCAGTTATCCCATTCATAGTTCCCCTTGGAAACTTGAAACTCATGTTGATTTCACCCCCTAGGATTGGGAGTCTCAATAGTATTTTTTACTTCTAAGAATGAACCCCATACTTCTCCTTAACATATTGTTAGCCTTCCTAATGGACTCCTTAGGTCATATCATCTTACACTTGGTTCTATTGACTGCACCCCCGCAGTTTCATTAGCCCTTTATCTCATCCACCATCAGTTTTCCCATCTGCATATTGTCCTCCGTCCACTTACCTAATACAGAAACCCACCCATGGCGGATCCCACCCTCCAGCAGTTCTCTTTCACAAACTTGTGCTCTAAATAGGCCAAGCCATCTTTCATTGGGGCACCTGTTTCTGTATCTGTATACTCAACCCAAATTATTCTTTATTTCTTTGGTAATTGTATAAGTCTCTTGTTTCCAACATATACATATATTTTTTAGTCGTCATCCTCAATGGCCTTCTTTTACCTGGCAAAGAAACCCATGTCACCCTTGGTTGGGGTATCCACCCTTTTTTCATATCGACATCGTTAATAAACCCCGAGTATCCCAAATCCATGTACCTGCAATCTCTGATTTTTCCCACTTTGTTATCCTCTGGCACAGTTTAACCCCATATCTAGTCATACCCCTGATGCTAGATCCAATTTTACGGTTGTTTTCAATCATCCCTCAACACCCCAACCAAGAGCAGCCTTGAGTCCCATAGTATCTTGACTTTGTCCATGTTACCCATCAGTACTTGATATAACCCATTACTCAGTGGATTTCAAGAATCCATTTGCTTCTTGACATCACATCTCCCTTCATGTCGACATCAACATAGTTTCTAGAAGGGCAGGAGTATCTTGACTCTCATTACCTTTTCAATGAGGATTCTCGGACGACACAAAAAGAGTCATCATCTCTTTTTGATTCCATTGACCCCCATAACATTCGAATTCAACAAAATCTCATGTTAAGGTGGGTCTTACTACATGACCATTGCAGCTTTCCATACCAGTTGAAGACCTCTGAATTTGTTAGGACATCAATGCCTACGAGTCACCGACACCTCTTACCATCATCCTTTACTCACTTCAGATCAATTTCACCATTCAGAACTATCATATTCCATTATCAACCGCCCTCGAGGGCGCTAAAGTTATCTACACCATCATACATCTTCAGTTACAATCCCACATTTTGGTTTTATGACATGAGCATGGGGAATGTCCGCCTCGTTTTTATACATATTTTATTTTTTCTTCCTAGAGAAAGGTTTGGTTCCCACAGTTTTTCATCTCCCTCCAGTGGATCACTCTTGTTGTTCCTCTCTTCACTCTTCCTTACAATGACACTCTCAACAAAAGAAACATTAATGTATTTGGGCTATACATATGCTCCTAACCTCACACATCAGGGGGCATCTGTTATCACTGAAAAATCATCCGCATCATTGCACACAATGGTTGAAGAAATACATCAATGCCAACAACAATTAGTACACCTACAACATCAAAATCCATCAAAAAGGCACAAAACTGTACACTTGGTTCACAAATTAAAGTGCACAAATTCACCAAAGGAAGCACATGAACTTTGTGTGGAATGTGCAGGCTAACACAACCCTAAGTGCGCACTATGCGCAGAATGTGCAAGATGCATGACTGTCTACGAGAAAATCCACATAGTTCTCATGAATGACACATTTATGAATATTATCGGCCTCTCAACCACTTACAGTCCGACTCCCAACATGATTTGACACTCAGATCTGAGCGAAATCTAGCTTGGAGGCTGGTCAAGGGCTAGGAAGTGCCCTAAAAGGTCCTTTGTTCACACTATGAACCAGTTTATTTTTCCATGAACGGAAACTATAAATATGTGCCATGGGTGTGCTAGAAAAATAAGAAATTCAAGGTATTTTTATGTTGCAATAATTCTTCTTGGAGAATCCTCTTTTCTCTTTGAATTATTCAAGCACTATAGAAAGGGCCATTCCACTCACCTCTTGAGAGGATTGGAATTGTATTTCTTCACCATTTTTACTTTCCATTGCATGAATAAAATAGCTCTATATTAGGGAACTAAAGAGCCCTCCCAAGGAGGAAGAGGAGATCCATAAGTCCCTGCCTTCCTCTATGGTGATACCTATCAATACATTGATCCATTGGTAGCTATATGATTGTCATTTTTTATTTATCATGGTTCTTTTTCTTGCAAGCTTCTCTAACATTTATTTCTCTTTGTTTTAGTTTTAATTCCTTGTCTCATGTGTATTTGGTTATCTAATCAACTCAGAAACCTCTGTCTTGTTTAGCTGATTTAACTAGGCAAGTAAGTCTTGTGTTTTTTCTCACCCATGTGACAAAACCAACACAATAGATAGCTATTAGAAACCCTTCCTTAATGAATGTAGAATTGGGGGGAAAACTGGTCTGGGGACTGATCACTAGACCCCTAGATTAGTGGAAAATTTCTCTCACAACCAAATAATTTGGATCTTCCCAACTTTAGAGTCTTGATGATCCTCTTCCTTGGATAAGTGGCACTCTTATTTGGAAATTTTTAAAAGCAACCGCTCCATTAATTCAATCTAAGATATTGTGGTCTTTAGGAAATGGTGGCCTCATCAATGTCTAGACTGATATAATTTTGGGAAAGGATCCCTTAGGGAAAATGGAAATTTTGGCCCCACTAAAAAAATGGTGTCTTTCCATCAGGCTATCTACACTACAAGACTTCACAAATTGGAAATCATATGGTAAGTGGGAAAATTGGAAATATTTTTCCCCTCCTAAGTGGATTCTTCCTCTTGTTCCCATACTCTATAACCAAATTGTAGGTTGTGCACCTTTTGACAGACGAAATTGACCGTCCGTCAACTAGGAGAGTGGATCTGGCTCGAGGTTGTCTAAATAACCCAAGCCGTTTAGGATAACCCACCCTGACGGGTTTAGCGGCTCCGTCAGCCAATCTAATTCCTAAGAAAACAAAAAGAAAATTACTCTAAATTAACTAATCTAAATGAAAAATAACAACTAAAACAAACTAATAAACAAATCTAAACTATTATATATACAATTCACTATCTAATACTACACAACTATAATTCTATAAAATCAAATATTCAATTACTAACAGAATCAAATTTAATTACAAATGTACAATATTAAAAATTACAGATTTGAATGAAAACCTGCAAAACTCTTTTGTAATCTGTCCTAAGATAGCTAGACTATTTGTTTTATTTTTATTTTATAATTTTATGAAAAAGAAATAAAATAAAAACTAACTAAACTAAGAAACTAAAGTAATAACTCTAACTACAAATCTAAACTATACATATATCTATCTAAACTACTTATATTAAACTCACAAACTAGCTATTAAACAAAATAACAAACTGACCTGAAGTAGCGCTTCAGGTTTGTCTTGTATGCAGTGGTTGCTATAGCTGTTCGGAGGGAGGAAACTCGCACCGGATTATCCACAAGCTTCTCTTAAACGGGAAGCTGTTGTGCTCTTCAAATATAATTACAGGACAAACAAGACATAAAAATTACAGCAATTTTATAATTTACAAATCGTAACATTTAGATAAATCTGCATGCAAGGATTTGTACAAAATGATTCAATTAACGAAGAAGAGAAATATGTGATTCATTAACTGAAACAAGTAATTGCTATATTTTTAAATAATAAAGAGATCAGATATGGATAACACATTAATCAAGTCACATCAACCTGCAATAGATTACGATAGCTAAAGTAGTCTATAATCGATTGCAAAATGATATGAATAAAACTTGAAACAACAGTTTGATATATTGAAAGCGAAACGTGTTACAAGACATCAACTTTCATCTCAGTCTGTATCATAAAACCATAGTCTGGTTCTCCCACAGTGAGGATGATGAGTTTATTACAAAAATGACAAGTATTTAAAGACCTCCCACAGGGTAAAACATCCTTGTGGGAGTTATCAAAACTGTTTACACAAATCTGGGAAAATATCCCAAGTTTCTATTTCTAACTCAAACTAACAACTTAAAAATAAAAACTACATCACACAAATATCTCCTATATTGTCAC
>JZKD02S2090574.1:7601-17732 GCA_000966675.3 Picea glauca
CCTGCTGGCCTACTCTTGGGGACGGGACATCACACTTTCCAGGAGGCTATTATAGCGACAACGAAAGAGGAAATGGTCATTGATTCCAAATTATCCATTCCATAGAAAACTAGAGGTAAAATCCTACTAAAGTCATGGGAGCACAATATATCAGAGAATGGAAAAATGGCTAAAGAGGTGAGAGATTCTTGTGAAGAAACATTTGGCCTACTAAATAAAAAATTGTTAGATCCTGATAAGGAAAGTAGCTCTGGAACGTTGGGAAAAATTAGCATAGTCAAACATCTGCTAGATATCAAGGAAAATGTGGAAAGAGACCAAGTTGAATTATCTCAGATAAGACAGGTCGATATTTCCCAAGTAGATAAGTGGTTAATAAATTCAAGCCTACAATTATTGTCTATCATCATAGAAGACAGGAAAATAGCAGAAAGATTGCCACAACTGGAAAAGAAGTGTTACACTTTCAAGGAAAATGACCAAACGAAACCTTCCAAGTTGATAGCACAATTGGTAGAAAAGTGTATTAATTGTATTGAAAAAGGGAAAGGGAAGACTTATGGAGGCCAGTAATGCAGTTTCTCATTCTACCTTATTTTTGAGCTAGGGGACAAAGAAAGGAAAATGCCATGCCAGCAAGAGAGAAGACAAGGGACAACGAAGTGAAGCGTTTCACCTTCTCATTTGTAACCGAAACCTTTAGAAAGATAGAATTTCAAATACTTAAATCTTGTATAAATATACATTTTGAGAAAGGATCAAAGGGATGCTTTTTGCCAATTGTAAAGGAGAAGACTCTCTTTATTGGAAATTAATACAAATGCAGGCCAGAGATTCTACATCTCGTCTATTATGAGTTTTGTGTTCTTCTGTCTTTCCATATTCCATCATACTTTCATATAATTTTCTTTGATGAATGTTTAAATCACGGTTTAGTACAACCTCTATTGTGGTTATATTTCACTTAGTAATCTGATAACAAACAGATTTTCCTCTATATTCATTGTTAGTAAATACAAGACCTGCATGTTAATTAGATACTATATTTTATACTTCATTGAAGGTTGCATCACTCACTTTCTTTATCTATTACAAAGTGATATTCTTCAACAATTGATGCCTTGTTTTGATTAGTAGCTTTATGGTTTTCTTTCAATTCATTCAATATTTCAAATTTAACTCAGATGTGAGAAACAGCCTCTGAGTTGTTATAATATTAATTCGATTTAAAGAACTTTTCTCTATAATTTCGGTAGTGAAAGGAAAACATTGAAACCTTTTCCCCATTTCCTGATGCCTGACATTATACTTGAATCCTTGGTATAAACTTAGAAACATCATATTTTTGGTGTCATTGTCGGGGACGAATAAACGAAGTTATTTTCTCTGGGAGAACAACATTTGTAATTTTCTCTCTTAATAGTGATCAAATATTGAATACATTATAAAGGCTAAGTTTTTATTATTCACCTGGCAACTCCACGTTTAAATAAGCTAGCATCTGGTCAAAGGAACACTAGACAAAACCCAGATGATAAGTAGACCACGCTTGTTTCCAACCCCAAAAAAATAGTAAAACTAAGAGGATTCCTTAAGAAAACTATTGTGGTTTACCAACCTAAATCCACACAGTCTAAGGATAATATTCCACTTGAACCATTAACTCCGCAATAAATTTCCACCCAAATCATTTTCGGAGAAACGTCAGCTAACACAATTGAAGCTAAAACCATAAAACCTAAATTAGTTTTCCCTGAAATTAAAACTGAAGCTTATTCAACTACCTCTTGTGTAATTGAAGGTAAGAAACCTATAGTAAAGCCCACTTCGATTGATATAACATCACCTCTCGAGCTAAATTTCCCAACCTCACAAAGTCTCAAATAATATACCATACACTCAGATTCAACTCCTGCAGGTTCTCCCATTTACATTTCTTGCAAATCAGAAGAATCGAATCCATGTATCCCGTTTCCCCCTTTTTCAGTTTTTTCATCTCCTAGTAAATTGTTCTCATGACCTTTCTCACTTCATCTCGAAGAAGCTAGAGGATCACTATATGTATTTGAAAACCCTCTTTATAAATTACCAATTTCCTCTCCTAGAATATATATGGCTGATGTCGGAGGAGGAGGAGGGGGCGGTCAAGGGCCACCCCCACCCCCCAGAATTTTCACCAAAGTAGTTGCCAAATACGCTCCTTTGGTCCTCCCAGTGCCCCTTCATGATTTACCTAAAAACTACATGAAAAACCTACCTAATTTTACAGGAGAAGGAGACCTAACCGCAGTCCAACATATAAATTTCTTCGATCAATTTGCAGGTATTCTCGTTCTCGAACATGAAGACGTGTATTCACAGTTGTTTGTTCAAACCTTCGAAGGACAAATGAGAACCTGGTTTCGAGTTTTGGCCGTAGGTTCGATAGGATCCTATGATGATTTAGAAAAATCTTTTCTCGGACAATGGGGTGAGAGGAAGGATCACCTATATTACTTAACTGAGTTTGGATCTTTAAAGAAGAAAAAATCAGAAACCATTATTGAATTCATTCAAAGATTTAATAAATTATATTACAAGATCCCAGTTGAATTTAAACCTTCCCAACCTACAGCCAAGTTAACTTTTGTGGGAGCCTTCGAACCCAATTTCACACTATTATTGAGAGAAAGGAAAGCTTTCGAACTTACCCGAATGCAAGATGATGTCGTAGAGATTGAGTCAAATATCATGGCTTCTGGAAAATTAAAAGCAAAGGTGGAAATGGGAAACAAAGAGACTAAATGATTTAGGGAACAAGCAGGACCTTTCAGAGGTGGGAGTTCCACAGACGATAAGATGGATGATATGGAAAAGATAATCAAAGAACTATCAAATAAAATTTCAAAGATGGAACTAGATCAATCTAAAGCAGATCAATTCGTCAGGAGGAACCCTAATTTTCAAATACAACAAAGATTGATTAAAAGTGAAGATCAAAAAGTTCAGACTCCTTTGAAAAATGAAAATTTTATAGGAGGAAATGGCATGCAATAATTCGAGGATTTAGAAGATGATATGAATAATCTCGGTGATGATTTCCAGCATCATTTGACTAGACAAGATTATGAGAGATCTTTAAATATGGAATGTCGATCTAATGAGGATGGAAACATAAATAATACATAATATCCTGCTTGTCAGGGGATCGCTGATACTATAATGGCCAAGCTCCAACATAAGTATAATCTAAGGTCTAAAGCTAAAAATGTAGCAACTACCCAACCAAAAAAATCTGGTCGAGAGGCGAAATATATGAGCCAGCTCGAAAAGAAACTGAAATACAAAACACCAAAATAAAAGGAGCTGAAATCCAAACATGGAAAACTAAGACAGCAGAAACAAAAATAGTTGAAAATAAAGCAATGCAAACCAATAAATCGGAAAAGAAGGAGACCAAAGTCCCAATCAGAGAAACTGACAATATTATAGGAGGTTTCAGCCTAGAAAATGAGATTAACAAAATCAATATACCGATACCTCTGGTTGAACTAGCAAAGAACCATGTTTACCGAAACCAAATCACCAAAATGATAAATTTTTCAAATGTAGAAAGTCAGGTTGACATTATAAACTTGGAAGATGATAAGCCTAGTATAATTTTTGGTCTGCATTTCGAGGGTGCCTGAGATACCGTCACTCTTTTCTACATTACACTAAATCTACATGATCGTATGCTACATAATTACATGTTGGATTTTGGAGCCTCACATAACGTGATTCCCAAGGCTATTGTGGATAGACTTGGTCTCAAAATTACCAGGCCCTGCGAAGACCTGTATTCAGTTGATTTGAGAAAAGTTAAATGTATGGGCATGATAAAATACTTCATGGTAAATCTTGCACATATTCCAGTAAAAAGTGTTCTGATGGATGTAGTTATCACTGACATACCTCCGAAGTATGGTATGTTATTGTCCAGGTCTTGGAGCGCTAAGCTTGGAGGATCCCTTCAGCTAGACATGACCTACGCCACGATTCCCATCTTCAGTGGATAGTTCACCCGATTATACTGGGAAACACGATTCGCATATATAGTAAGTGATCCACATAATCCTAATAATTACCTTGTTTATGTCGCTGATCAGGATCCAGGAAATTGTATTTTATCAATCGATGATGATGTAGATGAATGTACAAAAGAAAACTGCACAGACAAAAATAAAACAGAAAAAATAAATGAAAGTATATATAGTACTGGAATTTGGAAAATGTATTTCAATGGTGCTTCGTCATGTGAAGGAGAAGGCACAAGAGTAATTTTTGTAGCACCTGGAGATGAGTTTATTATTCCTTTCTCTTACATACTATAGTGGGACATAGATTACATGAATAATGTATGTGAGTATGAAGCTCTGGTCTTGGAATTAGAAGATGCCAGGAAGTTAAACATAAAAAACTTGGAAGTTTATGGAGACGCGGAATTAATTGTGAAGCAAGTAAATCGGCAATACCAGGGCAAACACCCAAGATTGAGATCTTATAGAAACTATGTCTGGGATTTGATGGAAAAAAAATTCTCATCGATTAAGGTTCATTACATTCCCCATATAGAAAATCTACAAGATGATTCATTAGCCAAAGCAGCCTCAACTTTCGTACCTCCTACATCTTTCAAACTAAAGTATCACATAGAGATGAGGCACAGACCCTTCATACCAAAAAATATACAACATTAGCAGGTGTTCAAAGATGATGAACAGATCAGAAAATTCCTTGAAATGGTGGAAGACTTTGTTGAAATGCACATTGATCAAGAAAACCATAATGACCATGCTTGGATTATGCAATAAGGGGAGGACCCTCAAGAGTTCCAAGAAAAGATCATGAATCACCATATGTTAGTACTAAAAAACAATCAAATCACTAAAGGTCTAATCTTTCTAGAAAGATTATTTGACCACAATGACATACCATTAAAATCTACCTTGCAACCTTAGCTATAAGAAGTTGAAGATTGTTATATAGGCACCAAAGAAAAGCCTAGAATAGTAAAAATATCAATGTATCTTCCTCCAGAGATGAAAGGTAAGTATGAAAATTTACTTAAGCAATATAAAGACATTTTTGTTTGGTCTTATGATGAGTTGAGAACTTATGACACCATTGTGATTGAACACAAGATTCCTTTAAATTTAGGTGTTAAACCTTTCAGACAGAAGCTCAGGAAAATCAATCCCATATTATTGCTCGTGCTCGAAAAGGAGGTCAAAAATATCCTAGATGCTAAAATAATTGTACCACTTAGGTACTCTGAGTGGGTAGCTAACCTGGTCCCGGTTAGGAAGAAGAATGGAGAAATCAAGTTGTCTGTAGATTTTAGAAATCTAAATAAATCATCTCTCAAAGATAATTATCTTCTACCCAAAATGGATCATGTTTTAGAAAAAGTGGTCGGATAAAATAGAATGTCAATGATCGACGGTTTTTCGGGTTACAATCATATTGTTATCAATGAAGATGATAAAGAAAAAAATGTGTTCACCACACCATGGGGTACATTTATGTATGACAAAATTCCATTTGGTTTGATGAATGTAGGTGCTACTTTCCAGCAAATTATGGACATCACCTTCGTCGACGAAAGAGATAAATTTGTTGTTATTTATCTTGATGATCTGATCGTTTTTTCCAAATATAACGAAGATCATATGATACACCTCAAGCAGACATTCGAGAAATATCATAAATTTGGTTTGTCTTTAAATCCCAAGAAATATCACTTTGCAATGCAAGAAGGTAAACTCTTGGGCCATATTGTATCTCAGGACGGAATTAAAATTGATCCTAAAAGGGTCGAAGCTATAGACACTATAAATATTCCTAGAAATGTAAAAGAAATCCAGTCATTTTTAGGGAAAATAAATTTTTTGAGAAGATTTATTCTGAACTTTGCTGAAATTGTGAAATTGATCACAGATATACTTAAGAAGAACAATGAAGTTAAATGGACAGTCGAAGCTAAAGCATCGTTTGCACACATCAAGAAAATTATAGGTGAAGCACTTGTACTGGCAAGCCCTGATTATCTAAAATAATTTTCGGTCTTCTCGTTTGCATCCAAACACATAATTGCGGTGGTACTCCTACAGAAGAATGAAGAAGGTTTCGAGCAAACAATATCATTCTTTAGTAAGAGTCTTAGAGACACGGAGTTGAGGTACAACATAATGGAAAAGTATGCATATGCTATGGTGAAGGCACTAAAGGCTTTCGGAACCTACGTATTACACTCCAATATAATTGCATATGTACCCACCAATTCTGTTAAGGACATATTGGTCCAGCCTGATAGTGACGGGAAGAGGGGTCGATGGCTTGCTAAAATTCAAGAATTCGATCTAGAGGTGAAACCGACAAAGATTGTAAAAGGACAGGGTTTGGCTAAGCTATTATCTGAATCAAATTTCAGAGCGCTTGGAATAAACAACCTACAAGAGTATGAAGGATATTTGGACATAGACGAATTCGACGACCAAATAGCTACAACTAGAATCGAAGAGAAGTTTGCATCTTCAGGTTGGTATAAAGACATAGTATATTATCTTCTGACTCTGAAATGCCCAAATGATGTGTCTTTGTCTAAGACTCAGACATTGAAATTTCATGTGGTAAAGTATTTATTTCAGAAAGCCAATTGTATTGAAAAGACCCTCTAGGATTTCTACTGGTTTGTCTAGTAGAATCTGAAACAGAAAGGGTCATAAATGAATTTAACAAGGGAGTGTGCGGAGGACATCATGCGTGGAGAGAAACAGCTTATAAAATCCTGAGAGCAGGATATTACTAGCCTAAATTATTCGCAGATGTGAATGCCAAAGTCAGAGCCTGTAACTCCTGTCAATTATTTGCAGGCAAGCAGAAACTCCCAACATTACCTTTGGTCCCGGTTAAAATGGAAGCCTCGTTTCAACAATAGAGGTTGGATTTTATAGGCGAAATTAATCCACATTCCAATGCGCAACACAAATGGATCCTGACCGCTACAGATTATTTCACCAAATGGGTAGAAGCTATTCCAACCAGAAAAGTGACAGATTCAATGGTGATAGATTTCTTGGAAGAAAACATATTATCTAGATTTGGTTGTCCCGGAAAGATAGTTATAGATAATACCCATACATTCAAATCTATGGAATTGGTTATCTTTTGCCAAAAATACAATATTATACTGGGTCATTCTACAGCATACTACCCTCAAGGCAATGGGCTAGCTGAATCATCAAACAAAATCTTAATCACCATAATTAACAAGGTGTTGAACGAAAATAAAAAATCATGGCATGTTCATTTGAAATACGCTTTGTGGGATAATCGGATAGGCACCAAGAAATTGATTGGTACTTCTCTGTTTCAAATGGTATATGGGACTGATGTAGTATTACCCATAAATTTGTCTCTACCTGTGATGAAACTTTGGCAAGATGAAAAATAAGAACCAAATCATGTCACAAGGAGAATAAATCAGTTGATCGAAGTTCAGCAAAATAGAGTTGAAGTGGACAAAAAGATTCGGAAATATCAAGACAATATGAAATCCCTATTTGATCATAAGGCTAAAGATAGGGAATTCCTCCCTGGATATTTGGTTTTGAAATGGGACGCTAGGAAGGAAGACTCGGCAAAACATGGAAAATTCGATCATATCTGGTATGGACCATTCAAAGTTACAACTTTTGAAGGGAAGAACTCATTTCTGCTAGAAAATATGGATGGTAAAATCCTCAACGCCCCTATCAACGAGCATTATCTAAAGCACTTTATGCAATAAAAAATTTCCAAAATCCCACTGTATATACCAGTTTGTGTTTTCTATTTTTTACAGTTTTTCGGTAAGTTTTACTTCCACCGCCAATAAAACATGTTAGTGATTTCATAGAAAAGGAAATATAAAATAGTTAACACATTGAACTATGTGACTCTTAAAACCTTGAAAATTTTCATGTTGTTTTCATGCAAGATTTTTGTCTACATCTCAAACATCAAAAAGAAGAAAAACCAATGGTCGTATATCAGAAAATTGATTGTCCCGAAACAAGTGATAAATAAATAATTTACTTAGATGAGAATGAAGTGGTAAATCACAGGTATGAATCTCTAAATTGTTTAACTTTCCAATGAATATCACTTGGTGCAACAACGGTCTCATATGTATAAAGATACTCGCATGATATATTATCAAAATAATGAAATTGTACTATAGATTATAAAAATTTCCTCTAGATAAGATAAAAATAATTAAAATAAACAGAAGAAGAAGAAGTAAAGCGACCTCAAAGAAATTCCAAGAATCGGGTTTGCATTATAAAAAACTATGTTTACGAAATCGGAAACCTCCCTTTGTCACCCTGTTCGAATTTTGGTGTAGTCTCCCTTGACTCCAGGCACCTTCCCATGGCCTCCACAGAAAAATAAAAATAAAATAAAAAATAAATAAATAAAAAGGGGGGGTCACACTTTAACTCTGAAAGCCGACAAACGAATCTTTGGAAAAAGGGCAATTCCTCGAGGATCCTCGGACTTCTACTGAAAAAAAGTATGTATAATATAATCCTAACTCTCTTAGTTCTTTTAACAGGTTTAAAGTGGTTAGTCTTTCTCAATGAAGGCCCCTGGAAATAAAAATCCCCCATAAGAATTTTCCTGCAGACTAAGATGTTTTGAAGGTCAAAAGAAGACTAGTCTAGAGTAATCAAAGTAAGTTAACAGACCTCTATTGCTAAATTATAAACAGATATCATGTCAAGTATACTTTATACAAATTGATTTCCCCCACTTCATGTTTTAAAAGAAAAAATATAAGACAGATGGTGAAAGGAAATTCAGAAATGATTTCCCCCATCTAGCCCAAAAAAGAGATGATGAAAGGAAATTCATTTAATGATTTCCCTCATCTCAGCATTTAAATGCAAATTTACGAATTGAAGTGGTGAAAGGAAATTCAATAAAGGGAATCAGATAACTTCATTGAGGTACTGAACAGACTTGCTAGCAGTGAAGCAATGTTTAAGATATCTGTAAGGTTGTTATACATGAAATATATTGTACTCTGGTAATTAGTTTTCTTTTAAACTAGATCTACATCTCAAGTTCATGCGGGACTCCCTGATTAAAAACATTGAAATTACTTCACCTTGATGCAAGCAAGATCAACAGAACCTGTTGGATTTTTTAAGGCTATTTTGATTATCTTAAGCAAATCTGAAATCATTTTTAGGGAAGAGGAAGTCATCGATAAGCCTAAATTTGATATTAGTGAATGATTAGTTTTTGAAATCTTTCAGAGATAAGGATGAAACTTTAAATTTTCCTATTCGCCCTCATTCTGAAGGTGTTTCGCAAAAGTAAAACAATGAATTCATTTACCCAATAAAGGCACTTGGTCTATTGTTATTCTCCTCCTGCAGGGAGACGAGATCCCTAGTTGAAGCCTATGTTGGAACACATATATTTTTTAAATACTCCAGATATTAAATCTTTTGACGCCGCCTACGTTTTAAACAACAAAACGCTAATGATAAATCTCAAATATCGGATTTCGGGGTTTCGTTGATCTAACAGTCCAACATGTCGAAGCTCTCAATACTCCGACATGCAAAATGGAGAAGATGGGTTAAGGTTAATCATGATCATCGAAGCATTAAAAAGTGAGTATCACTAATTTAATACATCACGCCTTCGCGAGTCGGGAGTCACGCCTCAAGAAACCTTCGAATGTCTCGATATGCGAAGTTGCGAAAGTGACTTGAGATAAACCTAGTTAATTACACGACTAATGATAATTAACAATAATTAATTATTATCATGACTTCGCGATTCGACAGTTTTGCCTTGAACAGCAGCTTATAACCTCGATATTCGAGGTCGTGAAATTTCCAAACTAATCTCAATTAATTAAAAACTTAATCCTGATTAAAGTTAATTACTCAAATCGCAATTTCGCAAATTCAGGGTTCATAGCTCGAGACTAAGAGTAAAATCACCCGAGACTACGAATTTCTAGAAAATATTAAGAACTAATCACGATTAATTAAAGGTTTAAGCTGGATTAATTAATATCTTAAACAACCTTTTACCTTGTAAAACTTATGG
>JZKD02S2090574.1:26919-36940 GCA_000966675.3 Picea glauca
GTTTTAAATTGTACCTGATACTGATTCACCCCCCTCTCAGTATCAACAGAAAGATGTACCTTAGTCAATGCATTCACACCACGGTTTAAAGAAAAATATGTTAGATATTTTAGGTTCTTTCAAATAGCATACTGCTAGGCCATATGGAACTCTTGTAATGAAATTATTTTCCAAAATTTTTGATTCTCTCCTAAGCAATTATTTTATAGAATTGTGCATTTTTTTTATGAAGAGTATACAAAATTGGTTAAGTAGCCTCATCAAAGACAAATTGATCCATTTATGATTGATGAATGAAATCCATGTTGTTTCTTTGATGCAAACTCCTATGAAAATCCACGAAAGTGTGGAGTAGGAGGATGTCTCTACTTAAAACCTTTTCATGTTGTCTTCGTGTCTCTTGGAATGGGCTCAAGATCTAACAATTGGGTAGAGATATTAGCCCTGGAAGCCCTACTCAAGCTATTTATAGACATAATGGTCGTAGAATTACAAGGATATGGGAATGAAAGTTTATAATTGAGTAGCTAAATGGGAGCTCAAATATAAAAATGTGGGGCTATATGTGGTGATAAATTATATTTTGGAAATGAAGGTATGTTTCCAAACTATTTTTTTCACCCATATTTTCAAAGAACACAACAAAAAATTGGAATTCCTTGCAAAAGTAGGGGTATATATGGAGGTTGGTTTGATTGAAGTAAAGGAGGAGAAGGATGGAATGAACTATTCTATCCATCCATTCACTTTCCCATAATCCCATTTTTACCTTTCTTTTTTATTCCTTTGGATATTGAGGATGTGGGAAATATTTCTATTAATAGTTATGAGCTTAGTCTACACTAGTTTTTGGTAATATATGCTCTTTAGGTGTAGGATGGATCATGTTTTGATTTTTGATGGAATTTGTGTCTTTAAGTCATATGGTACTATTATAGATGTATGATCCAGGTGAATATTGGTGGCCACCCACCTGTTCCAACTGGCTCCTCTTATCAGTTGCTAGTACATCACGTTCTTCTATACTTATTTCTAATTAGGGGTTATACACTTCTGGGGATGTCTGAAGCCCTACACATCTTCCAAGTGGATATTGGTGGCCTCCCACCTAATGCACTTGGCTTATTTTGTATGTTTTCATGTCAACACATCTTGTTGTACTTCCAAGGCCGTTTTGGGGCCCTAAACAATGTTTTTTTGGCTCGCCACAATCAAAATGTAGATGAAGTCAGAGTTTGATGATGTTATGCATATTTATAGAAAAGACCTTTATAATGGACTATCAAATGCCTAAAACAGAGATCATATGCAAAAGTTATGACCATGTGAATTAATTTACTAACTTTCCCAAACAGGGCCCACATGAATTTTGGCGTTTCATCTCCTAGGGTTAGGTTTTTGGATGTCTAGGGTTTTGGCATTCCTGTTTATCATAAAAAATTCTTCAAAATCCTCATTGCAATCATGTTCTTGCGAATGAGTGTAGTCATCACATCTCTTCTTAGAGATAAAGCTACGACCATTCTAACGAGTCTTGCACTCTGTATTTTTACAGTCTCTTTACAATTCTTTCATTAATACAAATCAAGTATTGTTGTATTTCTCTGTTTCTGGAAATTTTCATGAGTAGTTCTTTGTAATTTATCTTCTTTCATTTCGTTCCAAAAATAATCCAGATCAGTGGTATCGGAGCAGGATGCTCTTGATCATTTTTCAGCGCATGTCCTCAACGAGGTCTGAGTATAGCCAGTTGGGTCTCGATTTTGTCTCTCTTGAGGAAAATCACTGTCGCACACCCAAGAAACCCTCAATGGCGGTAGAAAAGAAGGACGACAGAGAAGAATATTCTATTAACCTGTTTCTTGAGCAAGCTCTTGCATGATAGAGGGACGAAATGATGGAGAATTTTTCACACATTCTTCAATGCATGCCGATAGAAACATGCACATATTCATCAAGTGACCATTTTGGAGGAACCTCTCCCTTCAAGGTACAAGTTAATTTTGATATTCCTATATTTGAAGGTCAGATAGTTGCAGATGCCCTAAAAAAATGGTTAAATCCATTAGAAGGTTATTTCTTTGTTCAAAATTTTTCTGACAGGGGAAAGATCACCTTCACACTCCTCANGTGGTATCGGAGTAGGATGCTCTTGATCATTTTTCAGTGCATGTCCTCGACGAGGTCTGAGTATAGCCAGTTGGGTCTCGATTTTGTCTCTCTTGAGGAAAATCATTGTCGCACACCCAAGAAACCCTCAATGGTGGTAGAAAAGAAGGACGACAGAGAATAATATTCTATTAACCTGTTTCTTGAGCAAGCTCTTGCGTGATAGAGGGACGAAATGATGGAGAATTTTTCACACATTCTTCAATGCATGCCAATAGAAACATGCACATATTCATCAGGTGACCATTTTGGAGGAACCTCTCCCTTCAAGGTACAAGTTAATTTTGATATTCCCATATTTGAAGGTCAGATAGTTGCAGATGCCCTAAAAAAATGGTTAAATCCATTAGAAGGTTATTTCTTTGTTCAAAATTTTTCTGACAGGGGAAAGATCACCTTCACACTCCTCAAGGATCTCCCCCATGTCAAACATTGATGGGAAAATTACTGGGAGAAAATTTCCATAGAGGAATCTTGAATATATGGGGCCGAGCCCACTTGGAATTTTTTTGTGGATGCGGTTAAAGAACAATACTATCTTGTTGATAACTATGAAGAATAGTACATGAGATGGACCACATTGTGGCAAGAGAAGAGCCAACCAGTGCTAGAGTTCACAAATAATTTCCATACCTTGAGCACCAAGATGGGTATCAAAGACTCCGAGTGACATTTTGTTCTGAAATACTGTGGGGCTCTGCATATGTACATCCAAACCAAAATGGATTTCCTCAATATATCATCATTGGGAGTTGCCTATCGATATGCTGTCAAAGTCAAGCAAAAATTTAGGTGCCAGAACAAATGGGAATTCAGGTTTGCAAATATGCAACAACCAAAGCACGGTAAAGACGACCCTAACCAACAACCTATAGACAACCAGTCCAAGACACATGACAAAAATGGTAAAGCAAAGATGAAGAATGACACTGGGAAGTGGCGTGACTTCCACAAAATCCCCTGGCACAACATCGATGAGTGTAGCTCAAAAAAATCATTGGTGGCCGAGGTCAAAGACACAGAGCCAAACCCTGATTTGAAATCCAATCTAGAATATATTGAAACCATACAGATCATCGACGCAGACCCCAATGGTACTGTTGCGACCACAACAATTCATCTAGAAGAACTAGTATATCCTGACGAGGGGGAATGCCTCTATAACATCCTGGTTCTAACCCTTATAAACTATAATGTATTATGTAAATATGACTTAGGTTGGTGAGCTAATAAATTTGAAAAGGGGCCAAAGTGCCTAGGAAATGTAACACTTCCTATACATTAATAAAATACACCGCTGGCTGCAAGACCGATATGGACAAAAGAGATAGGGGGCTATGATTCCACGAGAGAGGGGGCTTGAGGGGCTAAGTCTTGTTATTTTATTTTATTTACATGAGCTTATTGGAAGGGAGGCCATGCGTCTCTTATCTTCATGTAATTATTTAAACATCCATTGGGGGCTCTTTTGGGGTCGTTCTTCCCTTGGTTCGTCCTCTTCTCACTGGTTCACTTGTTCTTCTTCCTCTTCACTCACTACTGCGAGTTCATGTGATCTTGGGATGAGAATTGAAATGAATGATAGGAAGAGGAGAGCCATCATTGAATGGTTGTAATGATTTACTGATCATTCCAAGAGGGAATGGATGCCTATGTGCATGAACTTGATGGCAGTTCGAATGGAACTGTCCACAACTGAGAGTCCTTGGAATTTCCAGTAGGGAGATTTCCTGACTAGTAGCACTGGAGCCCTCGAGAGAAATGGAACATCCTCAGGGACTGCATGGCAGAGAAAGGTGTTCATTTATTTGGGTTGTGCACATTGAGGGGGAAAGCGCGCTGGAAATTAGGATTGTAGTGAGGTTGGGAAACCTGAGAGCTACTTAGCCAACTAATGTGTATTTATACTTGGCCTAGGACCCGTCCTTGTGGATTCATAGCCCTGGCTCAGGGGTGACCTGCTGTTGAGAGTAAATGAACAACATCATGTATGGTTGGGAGGAATGTCCTTGGTCTGCAGCCAATTGGTGAACGTTTACTTGTAAAGATAATTGCTCTTTGTGTTTTTTGTTTAATGTATTCCGCTGTGTATTTAATTATCTTCGAGGTATGTATTCTAATGCTCCTGTCTATCTGCTGGTTATTTGTTGTGCATGGCACATTGTTTATCTCTTTTATGCCGTGGCATGGATATTGTCTTATGCATGTGGTGTGCATGCTACTAATATTGTTGAGAAACCCTTTGCCTTCGAATTAGAGATCAAAGAATTGAGTCTTGGGACTACAACGTGCCTAGCCTATGGGTGGTTGGGTGTGTTGCAGCCTATTTAAGTGGCGTAGCTCGGCCTCTGGGTGGTTGGGTATGTTACAGATTGGTATCAGAGCTTCTGGTTGAAACACCGGGCTAATATGGGCCAGGTCTGTTGGTCAGAGTCTCGTGGTTGAGATCAACTTTTGACTGTGAAGTTGAAAATCTCAGGAGGAATGGCATTGCAGAATCTACGCAGGAGTTAGAATGTCATAGATCCTTTGTAAAGGTTCAAAGGATCGTGACCGTCCTCTTCGAATTCAGGAGCGATCACCACTATGGGATCACAAGAGATCCGAGATCGTTGGATCATAGGGAAGGTGAACAAGGGTTGTCCAATGAAAGTGAAGACAAGTTTAAGTCACAACCATCAAATTTCTTGGAGAGAGATCGACGGCCAGAAGGCATTGCCGAGAAACAAGTTACATGGGAGTTAATTCCCCAAGGAGGTCCCACAATCCAAACCACAGTTTCACTGAGGGGTTACGTGTCAGTGTTAGAAGAATTGCAGGGCGAAAGGTGGGTTATTCCAAACCGTCGATGCATGCCCATGAAATTGAAAGGGATGCAATGATGTGACATGCTAGTGCTCGAACATCGAAACTCTGAACAATTGAGGTAGCTGGGGACCGTCGATTTGTAGGAGGACATGCGTCAAACGATCATGTGCTCTGGATAAAATTCTCTAGGAAAAATAAAGTGAGGAGAAGTTTAGAATTGATATTTCTAGACCCCGCAGATCCAAAGTGAATCTGAACTGTTCGAATAAGGAGGACACATGGTACAAATCCATGGACTTCGGGTGAAGACCTGAAGTGAATCTTGGTCATCCGATCCCAGAGGACACGTGGAAGAAATCCGCGCACTTTGAGGGAAAGTAAAGGTTGAAATTTGAGGTTTTCGAAGCCAAAAGACTCGAATAAATCCTAACCGTTGATCTACGGGAGACACACATCAATATATCGCAAGCTTCAAATAAAAGAATTTCAGAAAAATTTGAGGTTTGATATTTCTGAAGCCCGAAATTTTGAAGTGACGTGGCTTGCAGACATCACCTGGGATGATGTGGACACATGGGATGTGTGCCACATGTCAGTAAGTTTTGAGCATATGGAGTATTGTGGTGTCGCTTGGAACGTGACACGTGTCACCCACCTTATTGGGCCACATGTTCGCTTCCAATATTTTTCCACGTGGTGACAGATCGTGTAGTTCGAAGACTGGGAACTCCAGAGGGGAAAGGTGTGACAGGTTGCATTGGGTCAAAAAATCCCGAAGGCCAGAGTACATATCGACCGTTGATCCTAGAAGACAAACGACAATAGATCTCACAACAGTTTGGAGAATCGGTGCTTCAGGATAAAGTGAAGGCATAGAGTTTGAAACTCCCGAGGCCCGAAGAGTCGAAGTGACTCACATCTGTTGATCTGTGGGAGGAAATGCATTGACGAATCATCGAATTCAGGTGAAATAATTATAGGAGAAAGTGAAGGCATAGATTTTGAAACTCCCGAAGCCTGAAGAGCTGAAGCAATTTGACGCAAACCCCCGAAACCCTCAGGTCGAGGTATGCTTAGGATCGATCTAATCTGCCCTTGAGTCTAATTGACTCTTTGATTTTATCCTCGAGGAATATCTCATACCCTCAAGGCGTATCCACAGGTCCTTATGAGTTGAGCTTGCATGAACAAACACTAGGCGCCAACCTAAATCTCCTTGTCCACAATAACGTCGCGCCTTCACAAATTCAGGACTTTGGATCTCACGATTTCATGATCCTTGCTATTAAGAGTTCCGTCTCTACGACCCTTGAAACCTGAATTGCCGATTCACCAAAATAATTGGCCGCGTCCTCCTCCATAGCCGTATCGCGTTTCGCGATTTCGGGAATCTCGGAATAAAGAATCCCTACTTCTCGTCTCTGAAATGGCTGAAATGCTGAATTCTGATGTGCTCATCAAAGACTGGCTCCCTTATGGGACCTGTCACCGATTCAGAGTTCTGGACTTCGCGCCTTCACGAATCCTGATGCAAGACTTCCAACTCTTCAACCTACGAAACCCCGAAACTGTCAATGAAGTTTGACTACGCCTGGTGACAAGTACGCCACCTATCTTCTCCGCTATCCTCAACCTTTGACGTGGATTCTTGCCACCTGTCAACCACATGGTTCCCACCTAAAATTTGTACCATGCATTCACATGAGCTCTCGGCCCTCGCTACTTCGCAATTCCTGCAGTTGAAACTAATGCCTCTGATCCCCCGACACCCGAAGTGCCGAAATCCTGAAACTTCACACCAAATTTTATTGCAACTCGCGACTTCGTGACTTTTGTTCCTCTATTCTCAACTTTCTATCATCAAGAACCCCGAAATGCTGAAATGATCTGACGGCCTAGACTGTTCATGATCAACGGTCGACGTTAATTCTCACCTCTTGAAGGGTGGATTTGTCCAACGCTTAATCTCCTCACGGCTTCACCGGATCCCACGGTCCTCGCAACTTTGTGAATTCTCCACAGAATATTCTGACTACTCGTTCACCCCTGGACAACTTCTGTGAAATAAAACAATGTTCTTCGTCTGAACTTGAATCTTGCAAAGCAACTCTGCTCTGTCTCCTTCTGAATTACTTAAATCCCTGACTTCCTTTAAAGTGTTAAAGGGGTTATCTCTTCTGAGCTTTAACTTATGAATTCGAGTCTCTAAAAGGACTCCTGCACGCACTCCTTGCAGAAATATTCTTAAATACTTCTGGGTACTTGATATGTCGGCTCTGTGCACTCCTTGCAATAGAAATCCTTCAACCTTTGACCTTAGTTGATAATTCCTAAGGCTTCCAACGGCCTGCGCACTCCTTGCACGACTTCTATGCTTCACCTGCACTCCTACCAGAATGAGAACAACGGTATCCCTCTTGAGCTTTCAGAGATAAACTCTGAACCTTTGTCAACGCACTCCTTGCAGACGTTTCATTGCAGTCCTTGCAGGAAATTTTCTCACTCAGGATGAGAAACAATTGAAACTCATTCTCTTTCTCTCTCAGACTTCAAACATTCAACATGAAATCATACATTCACACAGTATTAAAACAAATGCATAACAGAGAGAATAAACAACCATAAGCATACCATTCACCATGTATAAACCGAAAACATCATAACACCATGAATTCTGATTCAAATCTTCATATATTAACTCAAATATCCTGTACATGGACTTCTCCTCTACAAATCTCTCTTCTATGCTATGCTAATGATACAAAATCTCTCTAATGTTACAAGAATGAGGGTGTCTATATCTGTTTTCCCTCCTATTCTCTAAAACTGTCTAATCTATCATTCATATCTACCTACTTTCATTAACTATGCATAAATTCCTTAATACAAAAGATGGATGGGAGAATTTCCCCAGGTGCATTTACAATCTCTAAAGTATAAATGTGAGTACGTTCCTCTTAACTATTACATTAATGAATTTGTTTCAAAATTCAAAACGAGTCTTTATGGAAACATGCTCTTTTTCTTCCTCACGCGCTTCCAACTATTTCTTCGGATTAGTCACGCACTTTGGGCTTTGCACGATGCTCCTACATCATGATTCAGAGTCATTGATCTATGGGAAGACACGCATAGACAGATCGTGAACTCCGGGTAAAAGCGTTCCAGGGGGAAGCAAGCGGGGAAAATTGAGACCTCTGAAGGCCTAAGTTCCGAAGTGGATCTCGATCATTGATCATGAAAGAGGACGAGGGCCGTTGATATGGTCATGGTTGAAGGTTTCGAAGTTGCGAAGCACCAAAGAACGAAGTCAACGTTAACTGTTGATTTACTTCGGTATCTTTCCCAACCAATGATCAAGTAAAGTGGAAGGATAACGTAAGTGGAGGTGTTAACTAACAACAAGTGGTCACCACTACTTTATGACTCATTAGGTGGGTAATCACTTTCGAGGAATTGCTACTCCAGAATTTAGGAGCCACGAATAGCTGAAGTTCCGAAGTAAATGAGAACCATCTAGCTCGTTGTGACATTAATATGTGACTGTTGATTTTGATAAGTGATCACACACTTCTTAGCTTAGCGCATGGTCACAACCAACGGTCGTATGGAATAAAGAAACAAAGGGAAAATAAGAGGCATCACTCAAATCAATAAGCCCATGGTTTTGTGCATACAGTCATATGTAAATGGTTTGAAGGAAGCGCCTCATAAATATTTAATTCGACAGAGAGTTAGCAATAGAATAATACATAGAATTGATAAAGGATCAAAATATGATCTGTTTGTGAATTGAGAACACAACAAAAACATGAGTATGATATAATGAGTCGATACATGTCTGTGATAAACTCATGAAGACAAAAGAACCAACACTTAGTCATGATTAAAAGAGAGTTAATTCATGAGCATTACGAATAAAGGATAAAAAGGAAACAATATATTAATTAAAGAATAATATTATCATTTAAATGAAAAAGGTACCTGTAAATTTAATTGAATTTTTTTATATGATATGTATAGTTCTAACAAGATGGCTTCTTGCAGGTTTATCAGGATTAGAGGTATAAGTAGATCAATTCATGAATATGATCAAATGTTGGGGTCATGGAGGCATGACTTTTCTTACAAAAGTTGGATGAGGTACTACAAAAGAAAGAATCCTCACATGGGACATGAATCTAGCAGGTGAATAATGTCATTAATGGGCATAGAAAGGAAAAGTAAGGCTCCATAGCCTTGAAGGTAGAGATGTGTAGAAAGTTGCAATATTGATGTGGAAGGAAGCAAAGAGATTAAGAGGTGGTGTGTGAATAATATCTATGGGTCAAGCATAGGAGTTCCAGGGAAGGATTTGTTAGATATGACTTATCTATTGTCTAAAAGCTTAAATCAAAGTTCACAGTGGAAGCAAGATGCCAATGCAAAGGAATTGGAATTCTCTCTCACTTCAAAAGTGGCACTGAATGAAAATGGATTTCCATTGGGGAATGGTACTAAGTGGGAAATAATGGCCAGGTGGAACGTGGCTGGAAAAGTGTTCAGACCCAAGGAACCATAGTGCAGATGAAAAGAATGGGAGAACACAAGGCATCAAGGATCTAAAGGAATTCAAGGACAACCAACCACAACAAAAATAGATAAATAAATAAGTGAATTGAAACATAAATGCACTAGAGTGCATGAAGCATACAATGAAGTTAAATTACATATGCATTAGTAGGCATGCTGACATTAATGCTTGGTGCATATGGATGTGTAATTTTGCATATGTACATACTTGGGTATGCATATAACATGCTGGTGAACTTAGAATAGTTTGTTATTATGAAATAATGTTTGAGTATGACTAAAGGATGGATTATGTATTCAGGAAAAATGATACAGCAGGGTTAAATATGTGGATGTTGTTGTTGCTTATAATTTCCATCGAGGTGAAGACCTGATCTAAAAATGAAGAAGACTTGAAAAACTTGAATAATTATTGCAAGTGAAATGTTATGTGTTTTAAAGCAACATGATCAATTTGCAACACATAAATTAA
>JZKD02S2090607.1:26144-49367 GCA_000966675.3 Picea glauca
TTGGTAACTTAAGAAATGAATGTTTTTGTATTTTGTAAAGGTGGATCAATGGGATAACTCAATTCAACTTATGGCATTCAGACATCAAAATGATAAACAAATAGACAGTTCTCTCTGAGATTGGTTAAACAGTAAAATAGCTTTCAGTCAATGAAGACAAGATTGTTCATAAACCAGTGCAAAGCAGGGTCTAATAAACAACTAAAGGAACTGATTATAATGTCATGAACCAAACAATAGGATAACAACTATTCAAGGTTTGACAACAATATAACAGTGAAGAAGAAATATGAAAAAACTTCCACCAAAATGGAAAGAAACCTGTGATCTGTATTAGCAAATAAAAAGTCTGAGTACAAAGAGTATTACTGTATCCAGAATCGAACCCTGGTGTCCTCTTTCATTCTAATATTTATAGCATTACAAAACAGTCCTTTGATCCTAAAAACATGGATCAAATAAACTAAAAATAGCAAGTTAAATTCTATTGCAAAATAAGTGGGATGTTTCCTCAAAATGAGGTCAATCCCAGATCTTTCTCTCTCTGCTGATTGTTGGTGTAGTGTAAAACGCCTCCCAAGGCTACATGATGAATTCCAAAAAGAGGTCAAGTCGAATTTGCTGATGTGGCCAAGTGCCCTGCTTCCCGTCTTCATAAAAATATCCATATCCTTTGAAATATCTTCTTTCCCCATAATACGCCAAAAACAACTGTTGTGCTGGACTTGATAATTCATGTGACATGCATTGGAAAAGGTCTCAAATCATTTCATACCAAAAATCCCTGACCTGTGTAAAAACTCATTCAATTCTGGACACACAGTCTTTCGGTGGTTATCTGGAAGATTTTTGGGTGACTTATCCACCGAAAGCGCCTTTTTTTAGTGGTTAATGAGCACACTGTGGGCTCGCCTAAACCACCGAAAGTTAATTCTTTGAAGAGTTTCAAAATTGCAAAATTGTCTGTCATGAATCCCTTTTTAACACTCAAAATTTGTTAGCTGTTGTAGTTTTGATTCGTGCAGACCTACGAACCTTTGATGACTGTGTAGGGGATTCAGTTACATCTATGATAGTTGTGGCTAAATTTTCCAACGTATCTAAACCAGTTTGTTTTTCTTCAGGTCTTTCATACTCCTTTAGCTTGAGCCTCAAAATTCTGAGTTGCCTGTATAATTTCATATTCTCTCTAATCAACTCTCTGTTTCTACCTTTGATTTCATTATGTTTTTCTTTGAGAGTTTGATTCTCTTTGAATAATTCAGAATTTCTCTCTGTGAGGTCTGTGTTTGCTTTTTTAATTACCCTCTCCAGGACCTCCATATCATATATCTCTCTTAGCATCTTGTTAATTTTCTTAGTCTTACCTTTCTTAGGCCTACTTGAAGAAGTTCTTGCTTCTGATTGCCTGTGTGTTTCTGAAGGCTTTGATGGAGGTATATTTATCTTTAGTTTTGTATCCTGTTTGATCTGCAATTTGTCCTGTGTTTTTTTCACCCCCTGCTCTGAATCAGAGTCACTGTAAGGTAAGTTGAGAGGGTTTTTTCCCGTGACAGGGTTTCTGTCCTCAAACTTTAATTTCTTCTTGATTCCTCCATGTTTGCTGGATGATGTTTTTACAGAATCCCTGGGCATTGAAATCCCTTTTCTCCTCCTGTGACTACTCTTGGGAGTAGAATCATTTCTTCTTCTAGACTTCTTTTCTTTTATCTCTGGAGGTCTTTCAGTCTCAAACTCATTCCAGAACAAGAAGAAACTCCATTCTATTTGCTTCCTCTGAAGAGCTTCTTTGACAAGGAGGGTAATCAACCCCTGATGAGATATTCTGCTTGTAACTTTAGTGGGCTGAGCCTTTACCTATTTTTCCATCTTAATCAGGGTCTTATGAAAGAAATACGGTATGTTTAAGTGTTCTCTACCTGTGAAGTGGTTCAACAATTTAAAATGGTAGTACATCACTCTGTTATAGCACCCTTCATAGGTGATGTATACCAGAATCGCCTTCAGAAGGGTCTGCCACTTTGATTCAAGATATGACATAGGAATATCCTTCTTCCAAGTCAACGTTTTATGCACTGGAAACATGTATGATACGAATTCAACATTTGAGGGTGAAGAAGTTTTAAACCAACAATTCCCTGTTCTGGACAACCCTATGTATTCGACAATAGATGATTCATCTATAATGAATTCCTCCTTGCCTATCCTAGCAACCCTTCCATCGTATGATAGGGAAAATGCTTCAGCAATTTGTTGATGAAAAGTTGACAGTTTTTCACAATATGTGAAAACTTCGACCTATTTAAAACACTCTGCGACTTCTAGATGCTCTTCAAAATACCACATGCCATCCACTTCTGACCTCAAAGCAGGACTCACTTTTGACATGGCTCAATGTTAACTGTATCTAAAATTGTGGGCAATAAGGTGTTTGGGAAACAATGGTTATAGAAACTAGGGATACAGTCGATATCACTTATGAACAACTGTGAAGTCATTTGACAGAGTATAAGCTTGATAAATTCGCTAAAATCCCGACCCACATTCGAATGACGGTCTAACTGGGGAAAGACGAAACTTCAATTTTTCGGGGGCAACTATATTTATGAAACTTTGACAGAGAATGGTTTCTAGTCTTACTTGATTACCGGATCCGATTTCCTTGACTCGAGATGCTGGCTGAACTCGTAGATACCTTGCCAATCACCCGAGAAAGCAGGATCCATATTTTGAAAACATGATTTTGCTGATAAAATCGCGTACTGGTAGTTATCTTCAGCGATCCTCGGGCTTCATTATAACACATTGAGTTTTAAAATAAATGAATGACCTGTTAATAATGATTGATGTATCTGCTACTGGAAAGGAGGGAAGCTCCGTGCAATCGTATCTAGCGATCAACGCTCTACGCGTGGATTTGAAAATGATTATTGCAGTGGATAATACGCAGGTTCTTCGAACCTTTCAGTTGAACCCCATGAATGAGCATCATATCCCACAACGTGAGATTTCGACAGTTGTCTTCCTCATCATTGCAACGATTTTTGACATCTTGCTCGTGCGAAAGTACGAGCTTTCTTTTTTGCCCGTTCAAACCTTTTTGGTGGTTTCTTGCCTTTTGTATCGACCACTTATCTACCGAAACTGAACACTTTCGATCGTTAATGAGCACGCTGGAGGCTCGCCCAAACCACCGAAACCTGATATTTTGCCATTTTCTTAACTAAACCAAAATCAAAAATTTTCTCAGCTATAAAAAACTCAAAAGTAACCTAAGGACGCGACCAATAGCCATGATATCCACTACAAAATTCAACCGAAATAACGGTTTCATTTTGGGAGCTAACAACTTCACTACATGCTTGAACAATGTTATTCAAATTTTTAATATTTTCCTTCCAGCAAGCATTTAGTTGTTTTATTTGACATGGGGAAGGAAAATACTCCTCTATTCTTCTCAGTTCCTTCATGTTAGAGACTTTGATTCCAAATGGTAATACAACATTAGTGTAGAAACCTTCTTCATTATTTAGATCAACTTACAAATATTCATGGAAGGCATGTACCCTTGAGACAAAATAAACAATATTTTTCGAAACCTCCCATGCCTTTGTTATTAGTGACATTCTCTTCTTAATATTTTTTTCTAGATAACTCGTAACTGTTGTGAGTAGGATTGAAGATCATTTCAAGTTAATGGTGAGTGTGGTTGGTTTGACCATTGACAAAGGTTTGGCCAATATTGGAAGAGGCATTAAGGCATTCTCCAACATAGTGATCCTTTCTTTTAGCTTGGAATTTTCGTCCTCAAACCCATGTCATCGAGAGAAAATATTTGGATGTCATTTTCTATGAGGTTCTCCCTTTCCTCTTGTATCGAATTTTTTCTTTTCTTTCTTACAGACAACTTATGAACATTCTCAATTTTCCCGCAGGGGGGATTCTTCTCTACTCCACCACTTGAACTAATGTTGGAAATATTTCTAACCGAGTGAGCCATTGGAGCATTGCTCTGGGATATGGTAGTTTTGGGAGTAACAACTGGAGACTAGGCACTCTTTTCACTAGGACCTTTTCCTTTTTTGTTATACAACTCATTAGTGCTTAGTATTGTTTCTAGGTCACCAACCTCATATACAAGGGTACTTTGGTCGTTACCTTCTTCTTCTTCTTCTTCATTCAAGGTAGTTTGAATGATCGAGTTACTGAATCCTACTGAAAGCATGTGTTCCAAAAATATTTTATTAGGGTCAAAGCCCTTGATATTTTTAGTATATTTTAAGCTCACATTATTGAAATGTCTTTCAAACTCGTCAATTTTATTTATGTTCCTGAAAATGTAATCTCCAATATTCCATGGAAAGGGGATAATTTTTTTTTTCTTTTTTTCATCGAAAAAATGTAACCAGAAGTTGTATTGCCTTGCCACTTTTGTAATGAGCATTTTTTCAAATACATGGTATGGAAGAAAAGAGGGATTTTCTTTGGAACAAAATATCCTAATGAAACTGTGATTTTCCATCTGTTCTATTGTTCCCTTTTTCTCAAAGAATTTGTTATCCTGGTCAGATATCCTGGGGGTATTTTTACCAAACAATAGCCCTTTGAAGCCCGAGACAAAATTATTGTAAACTTAGTAAAAATACAAATAAGTCTTGTGTCTCTACAATGCCTGATATCAGAAGGTAACTGGATCTATTTCACAGTTCACCCTCTTACTTATAGTCAAGTTTGGAAATTGGAAATAATACACTATAGAAAATACCAAATAGGAATCCATAAAGAATTTTTTTTCCCTTTTGTAATGTGATAATTGGAATGAGATTTCGATGGAAATCAATTTTCCCCAGTCAAAGATAACATGCTATTTTACTATAAAATATAAAAGATAATGAATCGTGTGATAAATGGTAGTAGTTCTTTATTGACCTATCAACCTGGTAAACAACCACACAATATCTCGAAAAGGGTTTTTAAAAGAATCGACTTGGATCCTGGTTATGTCTTCTAGAATAGTCACATGATTCTCCAAATATTCAGGCAGGAGATCCATTCCATTGTTATGTTTCTTTAGAAAATATCTGCAATATTCCCCTTTCAAGGTAAGTTTTGGATCTGGGAGCTTCAACATCTTGCAAAAAACGTGTAGTGAAAGGGAAATGGGAGAATGATCTTGGAGTTGTATAATTCTCTGGCTCGGCACGTACTTCTAAACACACCATGCAACAAGTTATTTACAGTTGAATGCCTCTAGAACACAACCTGTGTGAGAAATTATGGATGTCTAGATTACGTCCTTTTGTGCAGGAGGAGATGAGTAATATGAATATTCTCTAGACCAAAATTTATGGTATTCATCACAAAAAATATTCAAAGTACTTCCACATAATTGTTGTCTAGTTGCTGCTTCCATTTAGGTTGATGGGAGTATTTGTTGGATTACTGAGAGGAGGGGTGAATCAGTAATAGAGAAATTATAATCMTTTTTAAACCAARWAATCCAAGTGTTATATCAATGTATAATTATCATCCAATAATGATCAATGAAAAAATGAACAAWCATACACATACAYAGTACATTAATGTTTTACATGGAAACCCAAAGYARGAGAAAACCATGGAATGWTTTTTCTTATATGTCTTGAAGAATTACATTCATTGGAAGCACCAACTTCCTTTGTTTYCCAGYTGCAACTTGAAGGAGGCTCCAACCCCCTAGTTTCTCAGTCTACAACCTAAGGGAAGCTCCAAATCCCCAATTCTCTATCTACAACCAGAAGGAGGCTACAACCCCCTATGTTCTTTGACTACAATTGGAAGGTGTATACAACCACCTGTCCTTTCCCCATCCAACTACCCTGAAGTAGAAGTAGAATTATGGAACCACTGCCACATTATCACTTTGAGATATATCATTGTAAACCAGTACCAATAAACCTGAACCATGCATCAACTTGTACCTCAACCTGTAATTAACCTGTACCATAAACCATGCACCAACCTGTACCAAACAACCTCTAATCAACCTTTACCATAAACAAGTGCAACCAACCATGTACCAAGTATGTACCAATCATGTGTAAACTACTCATCAACTATGACTCATCAATATGTACCAACATCATGAACTATACACCTCATGTATGTGACAACTCATCAACTACTTGTCTCAACCATGTACAGAATATGTACCTTAACCAAAATCCCTCAACAATTTCATCATCTGAATATGATTTGTAACTCTGTAATAGACCTGGTGTATATGATACCATACCTGCAAACCCTAATTAACTTTAACAACAAGAGACTAGCATTTTCATGAAACTTTTCTTTAGTCTCACACGACTAGTTTTGGATTAGTCAACAACCCTAACTTGAAATAATCATAACTTTGTACCTGTAATGAATAAAGATCTAAAACTGACACACAATGTTCTTTAGTGTGTTTTATGCAATTCCTCCAGCTGTCCCTACTTGGAACCTCTTATAAAAGGAGTTATAGAAACAATGGAATACCTTGTTGAATTTTGGCTTATTCTAGAGAGCGACCTTGTAGAGATTTCCCCACACATAATGTTTGTTTAATTGATCTGAAACTATTACACAACATACTACAACCTGTAATCTTAGAAATCATAATCAAAATAATTTATCCTTCCTTGAATTCCGGCCTCCTTTTCTTCACCTTTCCTCATAATTTTGTCTTTCCTTTGGTTACCTTAGACACCTATAGATATTCAATATTCTCAAGTATGTTATAAAATGAGAGAGACTTTCCTCTTATTTATACTCTCTAAGTAGCTTCCTTAAAAACATATTCTAGGTCACTTTGCCCACTTTCCTTATTTTAGGGCTAACCCACTTCTAATTTATCCATTAAAGTTATTATTTAAATTATAGTACACTCATCACTTCACTCTATTATTTAACTTCTAAAATCTCTTAAACCACTTTGACTACTTTGACCTTTTGGGGTTTCTATATGACATATGAGGTTCCTCCAACTTGGTAAGGCCATAAGTCTCAGACTGTGAGGAGTTATGCGGAATTCCACATACCACCGGAAGTGGAATGACAAGCACTATCCATCTAAGATAGTTTCACTGACAAATTCATTGATCTTCATCTCATTATTTCACAAATAAGCATGGTTTATCTAACCATAATTCTAGGATAAATCAATCTACAAAGCGCCTTCTCGTGAGGGATTTCACCATAAGTGGACCACTTTGGAGTTCATCCATTTCTACTTATTATCAACCATGAGAAGACAATAATGAGTCATATTTATGTCAAAAAAACTTGGGTCCATTACCCAAACCTTTGTGCTACTGGTCTTTCTTCAACGATTAACATCAATGACAACTAACCTTAATCAACAATCTCCCCCTTTGGAATTTATGGAAACACTCTGATGGAAAAATAAAATTATGTCATGCAATAATAAATTCATATCACTCATGCTCCCTCTAGAAACATGTCTTTGTACTTTGCATCTATGTGACCATTTCTCCCCCAGGAACCATGCCTTTTTCCTATGCATTTGATGAATCTCTCCCCCTTTGTCATCAATGGCAAAGGTATCTTTCCATTCAGGGCTACACCCCCTAATTGAAATGTCTTCTTTATGGTGCTTCCTCGTGTACATCTAAGACATATAATATAAGAATTCAAAAGAATTCATTTTGGAGTAGAAATAACTTTGTTTCTTTAGCGAGGATACTCAAATGCTTCCCTTGGAAGTGGTTTTGTAAAAATTTCTGTCGCTTGTTCCTTTGTGCCCACATACTCAACTCTGATGTTGTTCTCTGTAACTTGTTCCTATAGAAAGTGATACTTGATTGGAATGTGCTTTTTCTTGGAGTGCATCACTGGGTTCTTTGAGATATTGATGGTGCTTGTATTATCAAAATAGTTTGGAATGGGCTCATCATACTCAACCTGCATACCTGTCAAAGTTTGTTTCATCCAAAGAACCTGTGTACAGCATGTTGTTGCTGCAATATACTCTGCCTCAGTTGTGGATAAAGATACTGATGATTATTTCTTTCTTAGACATGATACTAAACACTCACCATAATCCAAAATCTCTTGTTCCTTTGAGATATCTGAAAATTCTCTTCACTGCTAATACATGTGATTCCTTTGGTGTTGCTTGAAATCATGCCACCTGTCCAACTTCCTTCATTACATATGGTCTGGATGTTGACACATATAGTAGGTTGTTAATCATTGACCTATATTTCCTCTGATTTGTAGACTTTGAATCATCATCTTTGCTTAACTTGCAACTGGTTTTCATGGGAGTGATAACTGGTTTGCAATATTCCATTGCAAACCTCTTTAAAATTTCTCTGATATACTTGGTTTGAGAAATAAAAATTCCTTGGTTTCTTTGACGTATCTGAAGTCCTAGAAAGAAGAATAGTTCTCCAAGTAATGACATTTCAAATTCATTTTGCATATCCTTTGAAAATTTATGGCTTAACCTATCATCATCACTACCAAAAATAATATCATCAACATAAACTTCAATTAATAAAATATTACCTTGACTTACCTTGATGTAGAGGTTTCTGTCTGTACTTCCTTTTTTGAACCCTGCCTTCTATAGATATTTATCCAGTCTAGAGTACCATGCTCTAGGAGCCTGTTTTAGACCATATAAGGCCTTCTTTAATTTGCACACATAGTATGCATTCTCTGACAACTGAAATCCTTCTGGTTATTCAATGTAGACTTCTTCTTCAAGTTCCCCATTACTTCCATTCTGGCCACTGGGGAAAATGTCTCTTCAAAGTTGATTCCTTCAATTTGTGAATATCCCTTACATACCAATCTATATTTGTTCCTTGTAACCTATCCATATTCATTTAATTTATTTCTGAAAACCCATTTTTTGTCGATCACATTCTTATTTTTTGGTATTGGAACTAATTCCCAAGTGTGATTTTTCTCTATTTTATCCAATTCTTCATCCATGACCTTATTCCAAAATCCATCCTTGTTGGCTTCTTCAAAACATTTTGGTTCAATTATAGATAAGAGTGCTAGGTGTGTTTGTTCTAGTGAACAGATTCTTCTTCTAGTCTCAACTCCTACATCTTTGTTTCTGATAATCTAATCTGAAGGATGATTCTTTTGTACTCATCTGCTAGGTGTCTTTGGAGACACTTTTTGAACTTTCTCTTCTTCTTCTGTAGGATTCTATTCATCTTCATCTTCTACTTCTTTTTAATTTTCTACTTCCTTTTCGAAAGGTTTTTCCATTGATTCATTTTCTTCTTCCTTTGATTCTGGTCTGCCTGTTTTATTAATTGTTACGTTGATTCTTTCCACAACTTTGTTCAATCTCAGATTGTAACACTTGTATTCTTTCCTTGTACTTGAGTAACCAACAAGTCCTTTGTTTTCCACACGAGAGTCAAAATTTCCCATTCCGCCATCTTCTCTTTTGATGTAACATTTGCTTCCAAAAACTCTGAAGTGCTTCACATTTGTTGGTCTTCCTTTCCATAGATCATAGGGAATTTTGTTAGTGTTGTTTATGAGCATTACTCTATTTTGAATGTGAACTATTGTATGCACTACCCATGTATTCTATTGCCATGAATAGAGTCTTATTAGAAATATAATCCCTTTTAACCATATAATGTGAGTGTTATATCAATGTAGAATTATTATCCAATATTTTCAGAGTAAATAAAAAATGAACAAATGAACAATCATACACATACAAAGTACACCAGTGTTTTACGTGGAAAACCAAAGCGGGAGAAAACAACAGAATGATTTTTCTTATATGTCTTGAAGAATTACATTCATTGGAAGCTCCAACTTGCTTTGTTTTCCTACTGCAACTGGAAGGAGGATCCAACCCCCTAGTTTCTCAAGCTACAACCTGAGGGAAGATCCAACTCCCCAGTTCCCTGGCTACAACCAACAGGAGGATACAACCCCCTATGTTCTATGAATATAATTGGAAGGTGGCTACATCCACCTTTCCTTGACCCATCCAACCACCCTAAAGTAGAAGTAGAATGATGGAACCATTGTCACACTATCACTATGAGATATACCATTGTAAACCTGTACCAATAAACCTGAACCATGCATCAACCTGTACCTCAACCTATAATTAACTTGTATTATAAACAAGTGCATCAACCATGCACCAACCTGTACCAAACAACCTGTAATCAACCTGTACCAAAAAAAGTGCAACCAACCGTATACCAAGTATGTACCAATCATGTGTCAACTACTCATCAACAATGAATCATCAATATGTACCAACATCATCAACTATACACCTCATGTACATGCCAACTCATCAACTACTTGTCTCAACCATGTACACAACATGTACCTTAACCAAAATCCCTCATCAATTTCATCATTTAAATATGATTTGTAACTTTGTAATAGAACTAGTGTATATGATCACATACCTGCAAACCTCCCTTAAATTTAACAATAAGAGACTAGCATTTTCATCAAAATTTTCTTTAGTCTCACATGACTAGTTTTGGATTAGTCAACAACCCTAACTTGAAATAATCATAACTTTGTACTTCTATTGAATAAATATCTGAAACTGATACACAATGTTCTTCAGTGTGTTTTGTGAAATTCCTCCAGGTGTCACTACTTGGAACCTCTAATAAAAGGAGTTATAGCAAAAATGGCATACCTTGTTGAATTTTGGCTTATTCTAGAGGGTGACCTTGTAGAGTGTTCCATGCACATAATATTTTTTGAATCGATCTAAAACTGTTACACAACATACTATAGCCTGTACTCTTAGAAAGCATCATCAAAATAATTTATCCTTCCTTGAATTATGGCCTTCTTTTCTTCAACTTCCTTTAGAAATCTGGCTTAGATATCCTTTGGTTACCTCAAAAACCTATAGATATTCAATATTCTCAAGTGTGATATAAAATTATAGAGCCTTGTCTCTTATTTATACTCTCTAAGTAGCTTCCTTAAAAACATCTTCTAGGTAACTTTGCCCACTTTCCTTATTTTAGGGATAGCCCACTTCTAATTTCTCCATTAAATTTATTATTTAAATTATAGTACACTCATAACTTCACTTTATTGTTTACCTTCTAACATATATTAAACCACTTTGACTACTTTGACCTTTTGGGGCTTCTAGATGACATATGAGGGTCCTCCAACTTCGTAAGGCCATAACTCTCAAACCATGAGGAGTTATGTGAAGTTCCGCATACCACCAGAAATGGCATGACATGTACTATCTATATAGAATAGTATTACCTAAAAATATATCAAAAATCATATCATTATACATCAAACAAACGTAGGTCCATTACCCAAACCTGGGTTCTCCAACTTCTCATGGCCATAACTTTCTAACCGTGAGGAGTGATGTGAGGTTCCACATACCACCAAAAATAGCATGAACAACACTATCCATCTAGGGTAGTTTCACTGAAAAATTCTCTAACCTTAATCTCATTATTCCACAAATAAGCATGGGTTGTCTAACCATAATTCTATGATAACTCAATCCACAAAGTGTTTTCCTATGAGGGATTTCAACATAAGGGGACCACTTTGGAGTTCATCCATTTCTACTTATTATAAACCATGACAAGACAATAATGAGTCATCTTTACATCAAAAAAAATTGGGTCCGTTACCCAAACCTTTGTGCTAATGGTCTTTCTTCAAGGGTTAACATCAATGACAACCAACCTTAATAAAAAAAAAATTCAACCAAATCATAACTTGAAATAATTCCTTTTAGAGAGATGAAAATAATATAATCCTTTGGCAAATGGAGAATTAATGCAATTTAATGAATAATCTTCTTGAGTCTTTCTCCATTAATTAAAATGTCTATAAATCATGCAAAATTAGATTTTATCATTAAACAACATTCAATGCATATTGGAAAAAGTGCTAGAATGGCGAGGATGAACGAGAGTAGTTTTGAAAATGAAGTTTTTTAGGAACCCTCCAACCCGCGGTTGTGGATGATAAAAAATAAGTTAAGTGTAGAGAAATGGTTGGTCAGAATTGCATGAAGGAGAAATAAAATTCTTGTAGGGACCCAAGACCCGTGACAAGTCTGATGGTTAAAATGAGGATCACAAAATTTTGGGTGAAAAGTGGAGATCGCAAAACTTGGAGAATGAAATATCAACCCTGCGAACCCGTGATGTTGAAAAAAAAGGATAAGTATAATATAGCAAGGCAGTCAGATGAAATTGTGGCATATGAAAATGGATGGGGATGAAGACCTACGAATCCGCCTACCTGCGAACTCGTCAATTTTTGAAATGTGACTAAGTATGATAGCTAGAAAGAGATAGAAAAAGAGAATAAATGAAAAGGGAAACAATGGAAAGTATAGAAGAGGGAAAATAAATGAAAAAAAAAGGAGTTTGGAAAATAGAAAAGGGAAGGAAAATTTGGAAGCAGAAATTGATCTCAACAGTACTATTTTTGGAAACCCTTCGATATATCATAGAGGTATAACACTTCACATTACTTTGTCCTTATGACCTTGAAAACCCTATCCTCTACAATAAATAAATGAAATTCCTACATATTTGAGTATAAAAGGTGTTTGGGGATTATATCATTGTAGTAAGAGTCTGGGTCTTTCCAACACCATTGTGACAGACCTATCTCAAAATATTCCTTGCATTGGGATGATTGCATATGAATATCTCTCTAGTAACCCTTTTTTGTGGGAATTTGAAAATATAGTTGCTTGTGGCATATATCAAAAGACCCTTCTCAAGAAACTGGTCATATTGAGATAAGTTTGGAATAATGCTTTGGAAGTATCTTAACTAGTCCCATCGTCCCACAAGGACTTCACCTTGTTGACCAATATTTTATCATGTTCATTCACAAAGGGGGTTTTAAAATTGTGAAAAATAAATTCAATCTATTGTAGGTATTAGGGGGGAGGTGTAGGGAATTAGGGGGTTTATAGGTATTGGGGGTAGTAAAAAAGGGGTATCTAGTAAAAATAAGGTTTTTTATTTATTGGAAAGACTTGTTGGGAGTGGGATTCAGTAGAAGGATTTTGGGAGGTATTTATCAATATCTAGAGAAATTATGCGTATTATTTAATATTTCATGAATGTGTGTTATTTCATAGGTTCACTAAGTGAAGACTCCATGCATGGTCCATACTTTCAACATAAAATCAATGAAGGAAAAAGTCTAGGAATTGCATAATAAATAGAAACAACTTTATTCTAGGATTTCTTAGGTTGATTCTTTAGTCAAAGCCTAGGAAGCTCACCTCTCATCAAAGCTTTACCAATATGGTGTTGATTCCAAGAACCTAATAGGATGGATATGTACATCTTGAGGTATCAATATTCTATAAAAACACATGGAGCCACCCATGGGGGGATCTTTAGAAAATGTAGAGAAACAAAAAAAAAACACTCTTTCTGGATAACCATTGCACACCCTCTTAGGATCACATTTCATGGCATTTATATCCATAGTAGACATGAACAGTTTTGATGGTTCCAATCCTTGTTGTTGGGTTACCCGAATGGAACATTGTTTCTCTCTCCTTGGAATCATTGATGACTTGGTATGGCCCCAATGGGGGAATATATGTGCTTAGCCCCATATATTTCCCCCTTGTGGTCATACCATGATCTCATGAAACTTGGATTAAGGGTTTTGGATCCAAAATGTTGGCACTGGTATGAAACATCTCATGGTGGCTACGTTTTCTGGGGCCATTTTGTGAAGGCCATCTATTCTTATTTTGAATGAGACACTCACTATTTGGGATAGATAAAAAAATTACACCAAATTGGAACATTTATATACTTAATCAAAACCTTTGATAAATTAGCAATACACATAGAGGTCCCATCTAATTCCATTTTTAAAGAATGTATCATGAGTGGTCTCAAGGAGGAAATTAGAGAACAAGTCCCAAACTACTTGGTTGGAAGCCTATGAGAGAGATAAAGAAGAACATATGGTGATCAATACCCAAACAAAAATACCTCATTCACTTCCTGCAGTCACCTTCCTTTAAAAAATACCACTAGCCCCTCCACCTCTTAGCCCTTGATAATAAAAAAATCGTCCTCGAAAGAGATGGATGGATTCCAACACCTCAGGATTTGATATAATTTTGATGAGTAGTATTTCAAAGGGCACAAATGTAATGAACAAAAATGATTTCAAATGGATGAATATTTCCTGAAGACCTTAAAAAGTTTTCATGGGTTCTTAGGACTTATAGGTTACTATAGGAAGTTTGTGAAACAAATATGGAAAAATTGCTTCTCTCTTAACCACACTACTTAAAAATAATGCATTTTTATGGATTGAGGCAGTTGAGTACTCCTTTTTAGATTTAAAGGACCCCATGTTCTCTATTGAGATATTAGCAGTTCCAAATTTCACTAATATTCTTTCCTTCAAATGTGATTCCTTGGGGAAATATATTGGCATAGTATTGATGCAAGAAGGTTTAGAAAAACTTCCTGATCTAGTGGTTGTGCTATATAATAGACAAAGTAATGAAATCTGGAATTAGCAACCCCCCAAAAAATTAAATATTTGATCCTCAATCTTATTCCATTCATGATAAAAGGTAAACAAATGAAGCAAATAAATAGAAACCAGAACAACAACCTTATAAAAGAATGAAAATATTTCATTACCAAGTAGAAAGAAAATATTATAGCACTCGTTGAAGAGATTCTTGAAGAAAATGGCCTCCAATGAACTCATCCTTAGGAGGGTTATTTTACTTCCCAAGTGTGTGTGGTTGATCTCCTCTTTTTATGGATATAAGTAGCTATAGCTATTGTTAGAGATGATATCAAGAAACTAGGGTTTTTGAGTTTTGGTGCAAATTCAAGAACAATTATTTCCTATGGATGGAATGATATGTAAATTGAGTGACCCCTTGGTATTTATAAGAAAAATAGTGGTTAACCCCTTGACAAGGTCATGATAAAAAATGATTATGAACATATCAAATTTAACAGTCACTTTAAGGGTTTTTGAATAACCACTTTATTTTATTTAATTATTTTTCTTTTTTTGGATAATTTCATGAGAAACTGGTCAAAAAAGGGTTTTATGACCTTAGGAAATGCATTTTCTTAGGTCATAATGATATAAAATGATGTGGAATGGGAACAATGGGTGTAACTCATGGTGTAATGTGGTGTATATCCATAAGCCTAGGTAATTTGGTCTAGGTGAACAACTTTTGGGTTATAATGGATGCCCCCTAATGTATGACATTAGGAGCAGATCATATGACCAAAACACATTATTATTTTATTTTACCTATCTACAAAGTGATTGGGGAGGGAGAGAAGTCACTAGGGAAGAAGAACCACATGTAGAAGAGGCTAATGAGTACCCCATGTCAAAAATAAATTTAGAAGGTGGTGATTATACATGATATCAACAGGGACAAGGTAGGCATACCAATACTCATATAGATAACTGATGTTACTGAACAAATTGGTTCACACAACATAAAGGGGCTGAGAAAGTGAGACAAAATGAGGTCTCAAATACAATATGATGTTGGAAAAGAAGAGCTAAAGTACAATATAGTGATAAAACAATCCCATATATATATGCCCAAATCAAAGGGACAAATCTACATCATAACTACTATTGATTTGGTTACATAGGAATTGATGGCCCACACCTGGGGGAAGGGGGATGTAAAAAACCTAAGAATCCTTATTGAATAGGAAATGGGATCCAAATATCTAAAATGAGCTAACTGAATGGAAGCTCAAATTCAGGGCTACAAGAAAGGTGGAACTAAGCCAATAAAATATTAGGAAATACATCTAAGGATGGATAATGGATATATATGAATATCAATGGTGACATGATGATATGAAGTTGAGCACATGGGATCCTACCAATTTTTATATTAATGAGGCCTCTCTCAACTTGGTCCAAGGTAACCCATCAAGAAGGTGGATAGGTACCAGGGTACATAGGAATAAACCCTATAATGAAGGTGTTGATTTTGATAGAGGAAATTCCACTGGCACCCAAGAATGAAAAGTTAACCAAGCATCTTCTGAAATTGAATTTCAAGCATTTCAATCTTGATGATGCATCTTTGTTTGTAACGATAGTTGAATTTTTTTTTGTATATCTTGTAGTGTATGTAGATGACCTATTTATAATAGGGAACAATGAGAACTACATTGAATCCATAAAGAAAGAGTTGAAGAAAGTATTCAAGATAAAATATTTGGGGCATCTTCACTATTACTTGGGAATTGAAATGATTTATAATCCAAAGTACATTTTCATCTCCCAAAATAAGTACATTGGAGAACTGTTGAAAACATTTGGCATCTTTGAGTGCAATCATGTTTCTACTCCAATGGAACAAAACTTGAAACTCACATCAAAAGAAGGGAATGAATTTGAGGATGCAACCAAGTATAGACAACTTGATGGAAGTCTTATCTATATTAATACCACTAGACCATACATTTCATTTTTTGTTGGCATTCTTTCCAGTTTCATGCAGAAGCCTTGTGAATGAAATTAGTATGCTGCAAAGAAAGTTCTTAAATACTTGAAAGGAACTCAATATTTTGGACTCAAGTACACTAAGGTAGACGACTTCAACTTGATCAGATATTTTGATTCATACTTTGATGGGGATAAGTAAAATGGAGTGTCAAATTCAAGTTATCTCAAGGGTCTTGGATCAACAACTGTCCCCTGGATATCACACAAACAATTAGTCCCAACATATTCCATAACAAAGGAAAAATATGTGGTAGCTGCATAAGTGAAAGAGGAAATTTTGTGGCTCAATAAAATACTTGAATATTTGCAGGAGAAACAAGTGAATTCTACTCCTCTGCTAGTCAACAATACTTCTGCAATCAAGTTGGCCAAGAATCCTAGATTGCATGATTGAACCAAGAACATATACACAAAGTATCACTTGATTCGATATCATGTATAGTTCAATACTATTCACTTAACATATTGTTCCACAAATGAGAAAATTACATACATCTTCACCAAAGCACTTGGAGGTGAACAAATTGAGAAGTTTAGGATGATGCTTGGACTCACACGCACCCCTTTGGATTAAGGGGGGAATGTTGGACACATAATCCCTTGAGGTTGTGTTACATCTAATATTAATTTAAATACAAAGTGTCATAGGTGATAGGAATGGTCACCCGTTGGGGAATACCAAGGGTCATTAATTTATTTCTATATGCACCTATCTAGCTAATGAAAATAATTAGTGTGGAGTTATCTTTTCTTCCATCCTGGTTTGGAAAAAAAATAATGAGTGTATCATCATCACATTCGTCTCAATCCTGACCTTCAACTATTGGGTCTTGTTTTTCTATTGGAAGGTGATGGGTCATCTCAAGCATTCTACTACTTATAGTAGTAGGACTTGGATGTTGATGCACTATTGGGGGCACACCCACTACAATAACAAAAAGAGTTAAAAGGACATGGTTAGTTATTATTCATAGTAGTGTTTCATTAATACGACTATCATTCCTATTTTTTTTACTTGGAGGAGTAGTGGACAACATTGGTTGGATTATCATCGGTTCCTCTTCTCTCTGAGCACCCTCATCTACATTCTCTACCATTGAAACAATAAAAGTTATCAGTACACCGTCTGAGGTAAATATTTATAATCGTCATATTATACATTTTATTTTAAATACAAGAATATCGTGATCATGGTTTTGAGAACCATTAGTATCATGGGCTTATTTTCCACCACCGAAAAATGAATCAGTGTTTCTTTCCTGCTTAAAACAAATAGAAACATAATCAATTGATGGGTAAAATCAATTGTCAATATATTGGACAAGTAATCAACAATAGAAATCTTGTTAGTTTATTTACCAACTCATTCGAAGGGTCATATTGTGTCTCTGATCCATTCCTTTCTCTATTTTCCACCACATCTTGAAAAACAAACTTGAACCCGAGAATCAAGTCTTGTTTTTTGGTAGCACTGTTGAATTTATGCCCTTGCATAGCATGGCATAAGATATTGATTTTTTCTTACTAGTTGCAATTAGTAAAAATTGTATGATGATATATTGTATACTATCAATAAACTATTTGGTCCTTACAATTCTAGATTTTCATCTCAAGTAACCACCTTGCCCAAGTTTGTGCTATCCATGTTTATCTAATCTCTCCTTTATTTCTTTTGATGTGTCTAGGAGCCTATGAAAAGTATCAAGTATGTTATAATTAGATATCATGATTTTTTTTCTGTAGAACTTGTTATCACATGAAGTTGTCATGGGTTATATGTAGTTTTTGCAGGTCGACCAAGTCCTTTTCTTGCATAGGGAAAAACCATGAGAGAAATACAACTTTCAGAGCAGTCTGTTTCGTGCTTGAAATATAAGAAAGCAGATAGGATTGGTTTTCAATGGAGGAGATGCCATGTACAGTTTGGATTAGCTTGGGTAGTTGAATTTTCAAAGTTGGGCAAGGATTAATGACTAGCTAGAAGGCCCAAAGCCCAAACTCCCGAATTAATTACAGACCGTTGATCTCAAATCAACAAGAACCATTGATCTTTGCAATAGTATCATCAGGATAAAGTGAATTCGGGAGTTTTCCATCCAAACTTCCTGAAGTCCCGAAGAGACGAAGTCCCAAAGTAACGTTAGGCTAACATGTCACTCTGGGCCCGTACCACTTTGGAGTTTTTTCATTATTCACAATCCAAACTCCCAAAGCCCGAAATGCCGAAATGTTGAAGACACTTGGCACTCATCCGTCATGACTAGTGGTGCTCATCCGTGGATAAAAGTTTCTTCCATATGGCCTTGACATGTGGCACTCATTTTAGGTCATCCAGTTGCATCAATCACCCATTTCCACGTGACACATGTTGCCCTTATTTCCATGACACGTCAGAACAGTGACATCAGGCCACCACATCAGATTCAAGAGATCGTCCTATGGGAGGTATTCCTTCTCAACATTCAAACCTCCTAAGCACCAAAATTGGCTCCATCTCTAAACATGGTTAAAATAATTATGGAGTTGGCAGATGGATAAAATTTAGAGGTGGCACTAAATTTAGCAGGTGCGCCTAGATCGCAGATCGCAACTTGATCAACGACCATGTTTCATTTCAGGGATGCAACATGCTCGAATGATAAAATTCTTGAGCAGTCCTTAAATTGAAACCATGGTATGGGGAAAGGGATATGTGGTGGAAAGTGGTGAATTGCGGGATAAAAAGAGGTGTGGATCCAAACCTCCTTTGACGAACTCACAATCACGTTCTTATTCAGCATTAAATTCGAGAGAAACATGTAGCAACCCCCTAGGCATTGATCTTTGTCCCGATCCTGAGGTGAAATAAGTTAATGAAATAAATAAATGGTAAGTGAAACCTCGAATCACTCCATAAATAGAAAGCATGAAGGTTTTGTACGTGGAGACATAAGACTATCAGCCTGAGGTACCTTGAGGGGCAGTTTTTCTACAGGCCCATGTTGATCCGAGATTTCTTCTGACAGAACAAGCAATACAACTGAAGGAACTCCTGGAAAGGGAGAAAAGACATGCAATTTGGATACACACAAGCATAGACAGTGGGGAGACACATCTGTAAAATCCTGGGACATGATGGCCAGCTCACGCTCTTAGCGGTTGTCCACTTTTTTGAGTATCAATACATAGCTCCCTAATTTGTAATAGTTTGATAGCATAGTTGTTCTCTGGTTATGTATGAGACCTGAGACTTTCTCATTGATAGAAGTCATTTTATTTCATTATCTTGTTTCCTCTTGTGATAAAATACTCACTCATGGATGATCCAGATGAGATGTTGTGGTTGTATTGTAATGGAGGTTTGATTATAATGCCAATATGACATGTTTCAATATTTTAAGCTTAATTTCAAGAGTGTTCTTGAACCTGAGTTTCTCTTCACCAAGTTTCTTGAAGGCCAGATGCTTATGGCAGACTTGACCACTTCCCTCACTAAGTATTCCTTCTTCTCACCTTTATCCTTAAACCACTGACTGAAGTTTTTGAGAACCTCATTTTCTTATTCATTGTTAGCTCAGTTTTCTGTGTTAAAACATTATTATGCCGAGCTTTGTCCATTTGAGATTCAATCATAAAAATTCCTCCATAAACCATTTTCACGAGTACCGAGCTTATCCTCATGCAATCTGAGGGTGACTCTCAGTGATAAAATTCTTGTCACCATTTTTAGGGAATGAATTGAAGAAATTTCCCTTAGATTGAATGAAAAAGAAATTCTAATTCTGAAGGTGCATCCGAAATCAGTACCTTGAATATTACAATGTGCACCTGGCGACTCCACTATTTTAGTTGTGGCTCTCAAAGGAAGACACATGAGGTATAACCTATGTATACCTCTAGAAACACCTGAATATTACCTAGGGAAGATTATCAATAAATGAAAGACCTCTCAAGAAGGACTTTCAACTGTTGTACTAGGTTATTCTGGTAATTTACATTATTCTTCTCTTAAAACTCTAGTAGCTGTATCCAATTCTCGTTTTATACCATCTGCTAGAGTTTCAATAAGTTTATATTTTGAAATATTCCATGTTGAAATCCCCCCTTATAGTCTTCATTTGCAAGGAGAAAAATTTGAAACCCATGTTTCCCCTGATATTGTAAAGTGGTTTAGACCCAGGAGTTTAGACGATTTTCCCACTTTGGGTTTTCCTACTCCTCCTCCTATCAAATTTGATGTAACTAATTAGGGGGAAACTTCTTTTCCATTGAACCCTATACCATTCTCCTCCAACAATCAACCTCTTCCCCTTTCCCCTAGAAACACAACAACAATCCTACCTATCCAAACTCCATCTCCCCCTTGTTCTCCTACAATTCATATCCCAATGGTAGGTGCTAATATTCATAGAAACATGATGGATTCCATAGTGGCTTCTAGATATGCCCCTCAATTTTTACCTCATCCTACAAATGCTCTCCTAGTTGGAGACTACCTTAAGTACATGCCCAAGTTCACATGGGAGGAAGACATAACTACAGAAGAACACCTTTCAACTTTTTATAGTTATGCAGATAATCTTAACATTGAAAATCAAGATGTGTGGATGAGAGTTTGTGTATAGAGCCTTGATGGTGAGGCTAGGAAATAAATTAAGGGTTTGAATCCTGGATCTATTATTGGGATTGAAGCTCTGGATGATTCATTCTCGAGGCATTGGGGGGATAAAAAATATTTTCTTTATTATATTACAGAATTTGGGTCACTTAAGAGGTAAGAGAGGGAATCTATTTTAGACTTATCAAAAATATTTAATAAAATGTATAATAATATTCCAACTGAAATAAAGCCTACAGAAACCTCTTCCAAGATTACTTATACCAACTCTTTTGACCCTGAGTTTTTCCTCTCGTTGAGAGAAAGAAGAGATACCTCTTTATCTCATATGCAAGATGCATCCCTTGAAGTAGAGTTTAATATATTGGTAAGTGACAAAGTTAGGACTAAATTTGATAGAGACAAAAGAAAAAGTAGGGTTGAAGCTTCAACCTCTGATTCCTCTATTGCCTACCCTTAAGTGGATGAGTTGACAAAACTGGTAAAATCACTTTCTACACAAATGGAGAAATTGAAGTTTGAAGGAATGTAGAGTTATAGGAGCACCTAGAATGCTGATAATAGGGATAATTTCAAAAGACCCAATAATTCTCCTCAAATCATCCAAAGAGTTCAAATAAATAGGAATAGGGATGAACAAAATGTTGGATCATGTTGTCATTGATGCCAATGGTTTGATTGATTGATGTCAAGTGATTGATTGATGTCAAAGGATTGATTGACTGATGATTTATGTAATATAATATGTAGTGTNAGGATGAAAGTATAAATAAGATAGCAATGGTCTCTTGTAGACCATCCTTTTTGTGGATCAATGGAGAGCTTCTTGTGGGAATATATTTTGGAGTATTGATGGAGAGCTTCTTGAGCATTTTTGGTGTGGAACACTTGAATATATTGAAGATCTATAGGTGTCTGAGGTAACCAAGGATATATAAGCTGAAACGCTGAGGAAAGTGAAGAAAAGAAGGTCGAAATGCAAGGAAGGATAAATTCTTTTGATGGTGCTTTCTAAGGTATGTTATTTATAGGGCATCTCACCATTTTCGCTATCACTTTTTTTCTATAATGATTCAGATCCTGAAATTTCTATGAAAGTGAGAAAACATAGCCAAGTATATGTGGTTAACAATTCATCTTGTGGGTCTTTGTAGTTTTGGGGTTACACCCCGTGGAAAATAGGGTTTGTGGTTAGTCCTGAAACTAGTCAAAATCAGGTGTTTCGGGTAAACACGTCATAACTTCTTCATAAAAGATCCAAATTCAGTGAGCCCAATTGTGTTGGTTATCTTATAGTCTATAGTATGATCTGTAACAGTTTCATATCTATTCATCAAATATTTTGTGTGGGGCACGCTCTACAATGTCGCTCTCTAGAATAAGCCAGAATTCAGCAAGGTATGCCATTTTTTCTATAACTCCTTTTCTAAGAGGTTCCAAGTAGTGCCACTTGGAGGAATTGCATAAAAAAAACTGAAGAACATTGTGTATCATTTTCAGATCATTATTCATTATAGGTACAAAGTTATGATTATTTCAAGTTAGGGTTGTTGACTAATCCAAAACTAGCCATGGTTGAGACAAGCAGTTGATGAGTTGGCACATACATGAGGTGTATAGTTGATGATGTTGGTACATATTGATGAGTAATTTTTGATTATTGGTTTACACATGATTGGTATATACTTGGTACATGGTTGGATGCACTTTTTTATGGTACAGGTTGATTACAGGTTGTTTGGCACGGGTTGGTGCATGGTTGATCCTCTTGTTTATGGTACAGATTGATATATGTTGAGGATTGTTGCCTCATCTCAGTTGGTGCTGAGAATGCAAGATGATTCTTGCATATAGATCTGGTGCTCTTGTAGAGTTGTACTCTATTCAGTTGTTTCCGATAAAACCCAAGGATTGTAGTTCGTAATAAAAAGAAAATTGTACATGCATATTGTGTTCTTTGTGGTGATGACTTGTTGATGATATATTTCTGATATATGTTGTTGATATGTGCTCACATCTAACTGGTTATAAATGAAAACAATGGGTAATGAATAAATGTTGAATGCTAATTG
>JZKD02S2090618.1:0-31974 GCA_000966675.3 Picea glauca
ACAAAATCAATGGAAAGACACTTATGGGAAAAATTCAAGGAAAGGAACTATACTATACTATGTGCAAATGAAATAAAAGGAAGTTAGTATTAATCCTAACTAGCAATGTTAGTGGTTGTACAAATTATATGGAGTTATATTGGGCACATTTTATATATGTTATGCTATGGTTTTTGGAAATGGTTAATATGGATTGGGGTGGCACAATGGGCAAGCAATATTTCACAAGTTTCAATGTATGGAATTAATGGCATGGGATTAATTGTATGTTTTTGGCTGGTTTTCGTGTACTACGAAATTGAATGGGGTAGAATATGGAAGCGACATGCAGTAAATCCATGGCACTCCATACTTCTCCCACTACGTCATTACCCTAGCACAATTATTGTTCATTTGGTTTTGTTGTGGTTAAGATCTGAGATTCAATCCTGGAAGGAATTTCTCGACCAACTCACCCTTTTTAAAGACATTGGTTACATGTATTGTTCTTTTTTCCCATACATGAATTCACTTTGTGTATGAAACGAACGATGGCTCGGTAATGTGTTGGTTTGTGTTTTCCTGAGGTTGGAAACTGTGTAAACACATGGGTATTTTCTCTGGAATGATTGTTTGTTATTCATTTACAAATAGAAAAATTGATTTGTTGAATTTGTAATTTCGTTGGTTGTTCTGTGTGGTGGAAACTGTGATGGATCTCTATTTTTGTTGGTAGTTATGGGTATTTTATTGGAGGGTTTTTCTCTGTTTAGAATTGTTGGCCTCCTCCTCACAGTTATGGTAACCATATCTTGTTGTATTCGAGTGTTATGGGGTTGTTGTGTATGCTTCAAACTATATTTTGGTCACTGTGTCTCTTCCAAATCCTCGTCGTGGGTTTATTTTTGTGATATTTGCATCAACACAGTTGGTTATGGGGTGGCCATTATGCCAAGAAGTATGCTTTATGGTTGTTGGTAATACCTGGGGTCTGCATTTCCATGGGCATTGTTATAAATTTGTTTGTCTCTTGGGAAAAGTGCGAGGGTTATGCCTTTGTGCATTCTTGGTATTTGTTATTGTCTATTGAGAAATTGTTTCTCCTTTGCATCGTTGCTTACCCTACCCAATATTGAATTTTCACACTATTACACAAGTTGAAAAAGCCTGTGGTTCCACCATGCTTGTTTGAAAGGTTTTCTACCTACTATTGATATGATCGACCTCTAGTATCGATGTGTTTTTGTGGTTGAGTGAACTCTTGATTATTTCTTTGTTCATGGTTACAAAGCTCTATTTTCATAACCACAACCAGTTACACTCTTGTCGGGTATCTTGTTGACTATCATAAATTGGTTGAGTGGCTAGGACAATCGCTTTGAGTATTGTCTCGTCTCTTTTGATCGAGTTGTTGGAAAGTTGTAATTGGGGATGAGAATTGGTGTATAGTCAAGGGACAATCGAGGGACTGCCTCCTTTTGTTGTGACAGTTGCATTGATAACCCAATACATTTTATTTTTATTAAATTGGTTGGTTGGGAGTAAATGGTAATATACAGTCAGAGGTTTGCCTCTTTTAGTTATGCGTTGGTCATTGTGTCCCTACAACATGGTGTAAATTGTAGTTAGTGGCTGATGTGTGTTTGATTAGTCCTGATCAAGATCATTGCAAGTTGGGAAAGTTGATGAGTGACTTGGTTGTTTACTGTGTATGGTTTATGGAGACATTGTGCATTGTTTTGTTTTATTGCACCATCAGAAATGAAGCATGGGTTTTGTAGTATGGTTTTATTGCAATTTTATTTGTTAATATTGGTAAAAGAATGAAATCGGGTAAATTTTTAGAAAAGATCTGTTCCACTCGGGAAAGACCTATGTCTATGTTTGATTTGGGAAATTACGAATTATGGGTATTAGTTGATATTCTATAGAAATATATGGTGGACATTGATGAAGAAATGTGACTATGTGTTCCTTTTGATTTTGTATAAATGAAAAAAAACTAATATTCTCTTAACAAGACTGTTGAAAATCATAGTAATTCTGAGTATGATTTGAATGTGGAACAGTGGACAGTTTTGACACACAATAATTGTTTAAATGGTGTTGGAATTGTTGTATTGAATACCTAATTTTTTTTTATGGATTACTTAATTGGTTTTACGAACAATATTCATTATTTTCCCTACGATTATTTCACTTTTTTCACATTACAAGTCCCCCCGCATTCCCATATTCACTATCAACTCCATGTTCCTAAAATTTAATTATGGTTAAGATAAATTATGTATTATGACAGTTAAAATATTGCACAGGGATGAATTACATTGATATATTCTTTTGATTTATAATACAATTGATTGTTTGATATTTGTGAGCAGTAATCATGATTTATTCCCCCTCATTTCAACACTTTTCGCTCAATACAATCCCTCACATATCCCATAACCCTTGTTCATCCCATGCTCGTTGACAAGTATTAAACGAGTTGTATGGATTGGATTGCATGAGTCTGATATGTTGTCGAGCCAAACTTTGTTTCATATTTAAAAGAGTTGTCATGTATGGTTGTTGAAGAAACTATTCGCTAATGAATAATGCATACATGAATGAGATTTTTCAGCAGAGGTAGCCATGGCCGGGGTAACATAGGAAGAGGAAATTGCAATAGGGGCCCTAGAAGGCCAAGGTTCTCTATACACTTTGGTGTAGACTTGCAAGAGTTGGGCCAGCTATTTCAAGATAGACTTTTTAATTGGATTGGTAAAGGAGTGGTCCAACCTAGGCCAAAAAGGCCTCCCTTCCAAGCCCCACGGGTCTATGGTGTCCCAATGCCCCCTCATGTTTCACTACACCCTGAAATCCCTAAAAAATATGGATGGAAAGAGATTGTCCACCTGACAGTCTCCCAACATCATGGTTGGTCTAACTTGTCTCTACCTGCTCCTCCACCTATTAATCAAATTGTGCAAGATGCCCCTATCCACTCACCAGTACAATCTTCCCATGCAAGAAAACTGATAGAAAACAAGGCCCATCATGCCCCTGGCAAAGGAAAATTTGTTGTTGCTACCCCCTCCTCACCCTCAAATGAATCTTCCAAATCTGTGTCCTCCTGCATGCATTGAGAGATGATTTCTCTCAGGTGATCAGTGATATTAGGCCTAAAGGCTCCACATAACATATGGAAAATTCATAGAGATCAATGGGTGATAGCAACAAAAAGGGAAATATTTCCTCCCAGAGTGGCAAATATAGATTTTAAGTGTTGTATTTATTGATTGTTGAGAACAAATGACTTCTGAAATTTTGGACAACACACTATTTTTTGGATATATGGGTAATATATTTTTGGAAATAATTTCAATTATTATTGATATAAATTTTCAAAATATGAGAGTGATGATGGGAGTCACAAGGAGGGATGTTTTGATTGATTAACTAGTTGTGTTATATTTGTTAAAGAACTAAAGGGAGTCACAAGGGGTCCCACCTACTAGTTATTATTTTTAAAAACCCTTATGATGATTTTATTACTTTTCCCCCTTAACTAAAAAGTTTCTTGAGTTTTAGTTAACTTAACTAAAGAAGTAGTTGAACTACTTAAACTAATTCTAATTTATTAAAGGAAAAAGGAAAAGGAGGAACAAGAGGAGAATAGAAGGAGAATCATACTAAGTTCTTCTCTTTGAGATTTTGTTGAGATAATTCAGTTTTCATTCATTCTTTAATTCATTGGGAGCCTAATTCTCTTTTACGATAGCAGGGTCCTATTGTAGACAACAAGATTCAAGGATGAATTACATCATTCAGACACTTGTTTTTTAGAGGTGTTGATCTATATTTGATAGTCTCTGTAGACTTGTCTGTTTGTGCATTAAATTTCATGACTGACAAAGGCTATTGAGCAGAGTCGACTGGGAAACAATATGTGGAAAGTTGATCCGGATTTTAAAGTTCAATTTTTAACTTTCTGTCAAAAGTCATTTTGTATGGTTTTCATCGGGGACATCTAAGTTTAACTTTGGTCCAAAACTTCCTCAAGGAATTTTGTAAAGGGAACGATTCTTTTGTTGAATTGGAATGAAATAAACAATTTCTTTAGGTCTCATATGTTTTGATTATTGAATTGGTATATTTAATTATGTCTCTATATTTATGTCAGCATCTGTTATAGTCAAAAAATTATATAAATAACTAAATTTCCAGCAATCTTTTATTTATAAAAAATTATCCTAATCACTTGTAATCAATACTTGTGAATTAGGATACACATTTTGATGGCTATAAACATAGGGTGATATTGCCTTCTATCTTGGTTTATCCAAGTAAGATATAAAAATGATTGAGTAAGATCATTTCATATCTTTTCCTCAACATTTATTTGGCGACTATACTAGGGAGATCTTCAATATCTCTCTGGTTGACTTTTTATGCTTGATTATCATCGAATAGATCTATTTTTCTGATATTGATTCTTTGACTATTTTATTTCTTAATGAATGTACCTATTACAAGGCATCCCAATATTGTGTCTGGTATTCAATATCAGACCAACATTGATTTGAATTTGTTTAACACCATTTTAGACACTGCTAATAGTCAGGCTGAGCTTAATCATTCATGGGCAGCAATTGAACGAGACATTAGTTCCAAAGAACGTTGGGAAGCTAGACGTAGTCAACCTAGAAATCAGCAATAGCCTTCTTGTTACTTCAACTTTGACCTTATTTTCATGTCCTTAGACCCTTGTGTTTCTAGGAGAAGAAGAGGCTTATCACCTGAAATTAATCCTATTACTAAAATAGGAAGAATGAACGTTGTGTTATATACCCAACAAAGTTCTCTAAGGAGAACATTGTCTGATTTGTTCAGTTCATCTTTCTCTCCCTTACCGATCATCCACAAGATGGAATCTAGTGGTGGCTCTAGTGGCACTGGAAGTGATTCCTCCTCTCAGTATTCAACTTTGTCAGTGATTGGTAGCTTATATAGCCACCATGCACTTGTCCAATCTACAACAAACCCCACCAAAGTCATTAAAAAGTATGGGCTTTTTCAAGTTGAAGAAGACTCTACAACCACACCATGGCATGTTTCCTCTCCTCTTAACCTAACACCCGCTACTCGTCCACTTCCTAAATTCAAAGAGCATCTTTATAGGTTTTCAGGGAATAACATGTCACTACAAATGAACACCTGGTGGCATTTTCTAATGACTATCACAACATAGGATCCAATGACAATGATACTTGCATGCACTTATTTGTCAATTCCTTGGAAGGAAAGGTTGCAGCCAATTTCTTTGACCTTCCTCCTAAGATTTTGTTTACTTGGGAGGAGTTAGTCTATTGGTTCAGATCCACCTATGGGCAATCTAAATGCCCAACTGAGAATTTACAGGAGTACAATAACATCGCCTATAAATATGGTGAGACCATTAAGTCCTTCAACTTGCATTTCACTAAGTTATACAATCAAATCCATGAAATCATTAGACCTTAGAACCAATCTTCTTTTATGCATTACCTTCCCCCTATCGTCATAGGCTTGAGGAAACATCCATTCATAACCTCGGTTCTTCCCTGCATACATGTTTTGATTATGAAGAACATCTCGAAAGAATAGGTCTTCCTCAGGGAGAATCAATTAAAGAGACATACATGTATGCCCTCTTACAGCTAGTAAAAGACATGAATAATCATATGATAGCATATGAGAAAAACGGAAATGTCTCCCCTCTCACCCCTGGAGCTTCATCCTATTCTGTACCCCCCTTTAGAAATCCAATTGAAAATAATTTTCATCCTAATTCTATCAAGCCTCAAGGTTGGTGTAACATTTGGGAGGAACACCACGATGAAACCACATGTGAGGTTAAGAGGAGCGCTAGAGAAAAGATATTTGGTAAAAGACCGAAAACCACTATTGTTGTCCTAGATTTTGCAGATCCAGAAGATGTCATGATCATCAATACTAGGAACAAATCCTACGTTCCCAAAGGAAAATATTATCCTCCCCGGAGTTCTTCTAGCCTGAGCTCATCCTCACCAACTACTACTATTCAGGTTCCTAAGGTGCCTAGTAGTCAAGGAACTACTCCCCCTCTCCCCTCTTCCAGATACAATATCCCAAATCAGTTGGCCAACATCAAAGAATATGCAACCCTTCTAGACATGGTTGTCGTCCACGAACAACAAAGGCATCTAAAACAATTCATGGAAGGAAAATCTTCCATTGTATCCAACCTCTCTAAAGAGGTAAATGAAGAGGATTCGTCTGTAACTAAAGTAGGTGTACATAACTTTAGATACCCTTTAAAAAATATGCCTTTTTATATTTCTATAAACAATTATGGATAAGATCGCCCGGTTTTGCCTCATTGATGGCGGTTCTAGCCCAAGTGTAATGTTGAAGATTATTATGGAAGATATAGGATTTTATTGTACAAATTAAAATTCCAGAACCATGCTCTCTTATAATAGTCTACAACAAACGACCATAGGAAAGATTAAAGACATGACCTTAGTTTTGTGTGCACACCCTGAAATAAGGACAACCCTTACTATTTAGGTAATTGATATGCGAGTAACAAATTACTCAATCATCTTAGGAAGAGACTGGAAAGATTTGACGGGTGGATACCTCTCACTCGACGGGACACACTTATCCATTTCTCGGAATGGTAAAAATATCATTGTCCTTAGAGAGGGAAGGATTTTTCCTTACATAGAGAGTGTCCCACAACCTAATGTTAACTATATCGAAGAATACCTAGGGGTGTATTCTATATTTTCCGAGGAGGATAACATTCCATTGGAACAAATTGATTTAGATGATGGTATGTGGCACATGCACTTTGAATGTTCATGCTCTAGTTAAGGTAATGGAGCTAGAATTACCTTGTACTCTCCTGTGGGGAAAATTCATAACTTTTCTTACAAGTTGGAGTTTTCTTGCACAAAGAATGTCACTGAATTTGAAGCTTTATTATTAGGCATTGAAAATGCCTATAATATAGGTTGTGGTCACCTTACAATTTTTGGATATTCTTAGCTTATTGTGAACCTTATACGTAAGATATACTCTCCTAGCAACAAGTTGATGAAATGATACACCCAAACTGTTTCGGCACTTATCTCAAACCTATTATCTTTCAACATTACTCGTGTTAAGAGGGAATTGAACTCAATGGTTGATCGGTTAGCTATTTTTACAACCTCTCCTAATAGGAAACTTATTCCACACAGACCTAATTGTACTTTTAGATATATATCGTCCAGATATCCTTGATAATATAGAATCCTGGAAGGTCTTCCCTAGTGATTAGAGCATCTGTTCTTTCATTCAAAATGAACCTTATAAGCCCAAGGAAATTATATCCATAGAAGACAACAAGATTCTTAAGGGATTAACTCCTATAGAGAGCTCATTTTCATCGAGTGATGTAGGAAATAAAGAGAAATGTAAATAAGAGGATTTGAAAAGGAAGCTGGGTGAAACCATCTTCTTGAACATTGGGATACCTGACTCTCCAAAGAATGTTAAAATAGGTGCCCAATGTTCTGATGAAGAAAAAATGAATTTTTCCAAGCTGCTTGGTGAATTTGAAGATGTGTTTTCTTGGTCTTATGAGGATATTTGTGTTTTTTATCCTACTCTACTACAACATGCCATTCCCTTCAAGGAAGGGATAAAACTAGTTAGGCAAAAACAAAGACCTATCAACCCTGCACTCGAAGCAACTATTCGAAAGGAGTTGGAAAAACTCTGTAAAGTTGGGATCATCTTTCTGGTCAAATATTCTGAATGTATTTCCAATTTCATTCATGTTTAGAAAGAAAATGGTCAGATCCGATTATGTTTTGCCTTTCATGCATTAAATCGAGCTAGTACAAAATATCACTTTCATCTCCCTAACATGGAAATGATTTTGCAGCAAGTTGCAACGTCACAGATGGTGTCCTTACTTGACGGTTTTTCCGGTTACAATCAAATCAAGGTAAAAGGGGAAAATAAATACAAAACCACCTTTATTACTCATTGGGGTACCTTGATTTATGAATGTATGCCTTATGTCTTATCTTATGTGAGTACCATTTTTAAAATACCTATGCAAATAAATTTTGACGATTTGATCGAAAAGATTATTCATATCTATCTTGATGATCTAATCGTGTACTTTAAAGGGATATCAATTGTATCAAAGTTTCAAGAATTATGGCTGGGTCCTTTCATGATCACTTTTGTCCTGGGCACAAACTCTTTCATTTTAAAAGATTTACAGGAGTAATTGTTTTCCTACAACACTAACGGTTCTCACTTAAAACATTACATGGAACCAACTTGAAAGTTTTAATGTTGTTTGGATTTTATATATATTAGTAGTCTAGTTTTATTTTCATTTTCACCACTGCTTTCATTTCTTCTCTTTAAATTATTATTTTACAGTACTTTAAATTATGCTTTCCTTTTAGTAGTTTTCCTGCTTCTTTTGCAATTTTGTCATTTTATTTCTGTTGTTTTAAAGTTTTGCAGTTCCATTTTTGTCATGAATTTTATTGCTTTTCATATTTTAGTTTAGTTTGGTCAAGAATAAGATGTTGGATCAGTTCTACCATAGTGACACTCCTGCAAGGTATTGTTATTCAATAAAAATCAAGATTACACAAATGTTACGACGTTATCCCTAAAAGCATAATTGAATTTGATATCTGCTTTCACTACTCTCTTATTAAGAAATCAGTTACCTTCTGCTTCTGCTTTCCATTTATTCATCCATTTGAGATTTAAAAGAGCAAGTCCATAATGTTTTTCTCCTTGAAGTCAAGAGAAATTTTTTATTGAATGATTATGCATACAGGGATAAACCCCCTCATACTTAACATTTTTCATGAGTTATTCCCAAATTCCCAATCATTTTTTCGTTAAATCTGCTCACTTCCCCCTATTGCATAATCATTATATTTATACCTTGTTGATATTTTGTTCTTGGTATGTGATACCATACATTCCATGTTCTTAATCTGTTGGAAACAAATTTCCCTGTGGAGTCGCCAGTTTGTTGTAGATTAAAATCGCAACGAGGAATCTTGCCTGAAAAGTATTGTTAAAGCTTATTATTTAAACTATGTTAATGATATATAATACTAGTAGGTGTGACCCCCTTGTAGACTGCAGGCTCAGAGATAGTCTTATCGCACATTTTATGTTGTTGTTTTGATGCTTCTTACAGGGTTCTGTATGGTTGATGATGCAGTCTTGGTTTTGTTGCGACACAATCTCAGATGGATAATGCATTTTATGTGATGATTTTGTTATTATAAGCTCTAAATTTCATGTTATGAGTGGTATATATTTACTATTGTTACGTTTGATATTGTCGCCATGGTTCATTACCCGTTACACATGCACAAGACACATGTTAGTAACAACATGAAACAAAAGAAATGGAAAGAAACTTATGGGAAAAATTCAAGGAAAGGAACTATACTATACTATGCCATACTATGTTGAAATGAAATAAAAGGAAGTTAGTATTAATCCTAACTAGAAATGTTAGTGGATATACAAATTATATGGAGTTATATTGGGCACATTTGATATATGGTATGGTATGGCTTTTGGCAATGGTTAATATGGATTGGGGCGGTGCAATGGGAAAGCAATATGTTGCAAGTTTCAATGTATGTAATTAATGGCATGAGATTAATGGTATGGTTTTGGCGACGTGCAGTAAATGAAATTCACTCCATACTTATCCTACTAGTTCGTCATCCTACTAGTTCGTCACCCTAGCATGATTATTTTTCATTTGGTTTTGTTGTGGTTAAGCTCCGAGATTCAATCCTGGAAGGAATTTCTAGACCAACTCACTCTTTTTAAAGACATTGGTTACATGTATGGTTCTTTTCTCCCATCCATGAACTCTCTCTATGTATGAAACAAACAATGGATCGATAATGTGTTGGTTTTTGTTTTCCTGAGGTTGGAAAATGTGTAAACGTATGGGTATTTTCTCTGGAATGAATGTGTGGTTATTCATTTACAAAGGGAAAAATTTATTTGGTGAAGTTGGGATTTTGTTGGTTGGTCTGTGTGGTGGAAACTCTGATGGCTCTCTATTGTTTTTGGTAGTTATGGGTATTTTTTTTGGAGGGTTTCTCTCTATTTAGCCTTGTTGGATGCCTCCTCACAGTTATGGTAACCATATCTGGTTCTATTCGGGTGCAATGGGGTTGATGTGTATGTTTCGAACTATATTTTGGTCACTGTGTATCTTCCAGAGCCTGGTCATGGGTTTATTTTGTGGTATTGGCATCAACACAATTGGTTATGGGGTGGTCATTATGCCAAGAGGTATGATTTATGGTTGTTGGTAATACCCGAGGTCTTCATTTCCGTGGGCATTGTTATAAATTGTTTCGGTTCTTGAGAAAAGTGCGATGGTTATGGCTCTGTGAATTCTTTGTATTTTTTATTGTCCAGTGAGAAATCATTGCTCCTCTGCATCATTTCCTACCCTACCTAGTGTTGAACTATCACACTATTACACAAGCTAAGAAAGAATGTGGTTCCACCGTTCTTGTTTCGAAGGTTTTCTACCTATTGTTGATATGATCGACCTCCAGTCTCTTTATGTTTTGGTGATCAAGTGAACTCTTGATTATTTCTGTGTTCATGGTTATAGAGCCCGATTTTGATAACCCCAACCAGTCACACTGTTTTTGGGTATCTTGTTGACTGTCATAAATTGATTGAATGGCTATGATAGTCGCTTTGAGTAATCTCTTGTCTCTGTTGATCTGGTTGTTGGAAAGTTCTAATTGGGGATGTGAATTGGTGTATAGTCGAGGGACTGCTTCCTTTTGTTGTCACAGTTGCATCGATAACCCAACTCAATTTTTTTTTATTAAATTGGTTGATTGGAAGTAAATGGTAATTTATAGTCAGAGGGTTGCCTCTTTTCGTTATGCATTGATTGTTGTGTCTCTACATCGTGGTGTAAATTGTAGTTGGTGGTTGGTGTGTGTTTGATTAGTCTCTATCGAGATCATTGCAAGTGGGGAAAGTTGATGACTGTGACTTGGTTTTTTACTTTGTATGGTTTATGGAGACATCATGCATTGTTTTGTTTTATTGTGCCGTCAGATTGGAAGCATGGATTTTGTAGTATGGTTTCATTGCAAGTTTATTTGTTAATACTGTCAAAAGAATGAAATCGGGTAAATTTTTAAAAAAGGTATTTTCAACTTGGGAAAGACCTGTGCCTATGTTTGATTTGGGAAATTATGAATTATGGGCAGTGGTTGATATTTTATAGAAATATATGATTGACATAGATGAAGCAATGTGACTATGTGTGCCTTTTTATTTTGTTTAAATGAAAATAAAAGACATGAAATCAAACAAGTATTCTCTTAACAAGATTGATGAAAAGCATAGTGATCATGAGTATGATTTGAATGTGGGATAGTGGAAAATTTTGACACACAATAATTGTTTAAATGGTGTTGGAATCATTGTGTTGAATAAAAAAATGTTTTTTGTGGATTACTTAATTGGTTTTACAAACACTATTCGTTCTTTTCCCTACCATTATTTCACTTTTCACACATTACAGCTCCCCTCACCTTCCCATATTCAATATCCACTCCTTGTTCCTAAAATATAATTATGGTTAAGATAAATTTTGTATTATGATAGTTAAAAGATCGCATGGGGATTAATTATATTGATATATTCTTTTGATTTACGATACAGTTGATTGTTTGATGTTTGTGAGTAGTAATCATGATCTATTCCCCCTCATTTTAACACTTTTCTCTCAATACAATTCCTAACATATCCTAGAACCTTTTTTCACCAACTTCTCATTGCAAGTATTAAACAATTTGTATGGATTGGATTGAATGAGTCTGATATGTTGCTGAGCCAAACTTTGTTTCATATTTAAAAGAGTTTTCATGTATGGTTGTTGAAAAAACTATTTTATAATCAATAATGCATAAATGAATGAGATTTTTCAGAATAGGTAGCCATGGTTGGGCTAACAGAGGAAGAGGAAATTGGAACACAGGCCCTAGAAGGCCAAGGTTCTCTATACACTTTGATGCAGACATGCAAGAGTTGGGACAACTATTTCAATCTTTAATTTTTAACTGGATTGGGAAAGGAGTGGTCCAACCTAGGCCAAAAAGGCCTCCCTTCCAATCCCCATAGGTTTGTGGTATCCCAGTGCCCCATCATGTTTCACTACAACCTGAAATCCCTGAAAAAGACGGATGGCAAGATATTGTCCACCCTATAGTCTCCCAATATTGTGGATGGCCTAACTTGTCTCTACCTACTCCTCCACTTGTTAATCAAATTCTCCAAGTTGCCCTTGTCCACTCACCAGTACAATCTTCCCATGCAAGGAAACAAATAAAATCCGAGGCCCACCATTGCCATGACAAAGGAAAATTCATTGTTGTTGTCCCCTCCTCACCCCCAAATGACTCTACCAAATACGTGTCCTCCCGCATGCATTTGAGAGATCATATCTCTCACGTGATCAGTGAGATTAGGCCTAAGGGATCCACAGAGCCTAAGGAAAATTCAGAGAGATCAAAGGGTGACAACAGAAACAAGGGAAACATTTCATCCCAGAGTGGAAAATATGGATTTTAAGTGTTTTATTTATTGATTGTTAAGAACAATTGACTTCTTAAATTTTGGACAACACAGTATTTTTTGGATATATGGGTAATATATTTTTGGAAATGATTTCAATTATCATTGATATAAATTGTAAAAATATGAGAGTGATTATGGGAGTCACAAGGAGGGATGTTTTGATTGATTAACTAGTTTTGTTATGTTTGTTAAAGAACTAAAGAGAGTGACAAGGGGTCCCACCTACTAGTTATTATTATTAAAAACATTTACTAAGATTTTATTACTTTTCCCCCTTAACTAAAAATTTGGTTGAGTTTTAGTTAACTTAACTAAATATGCAATTCAACTACTTCGACTAATTGTACCTACTTAAAGGCAAAAGGAAAAGGAGGAACAAGAGCAGAATAGAAGAAAAAGCATACGAAGGTCTACTCTTTGAGTATTTGTAGAGATAATTCAATTTTAATTCGTTCTTTAATTCATTAGAAGCCTAATTTTATTTTATGATAGCAGGGTCCTATTGTAGACAACAAGATTCAAGGATGAATTACATCATTCAAACACTTGATTTTCAGAGGTGTTGATATATCTTTGATAGTCTGTGTAGACATGTGTTGGACCTTGACCAAGTTTTGAAGATCCTTGGTCAGGTTTGACCTATTTTGGGACTTCGACAGGCTGTCGAAGGTAGAGCGCAATTCGAAGCGGAGATCGCGGGATTTCAACCCCTTTTTAGGGAATTTTTGGGTTTTGGGCTTATGTAACGGGTATGGGTATGTCAACCGATGGGTTTACCCATGTTTAGGCCCATTTTGTAATGTATAAATAGATACCTAGGTGAAGTGAGTAACGTGGGGGGTGGTGGAAAAACATATGTGTGATGTTGTGCTAAGTATGAGTGATAAGTGTAGATGCTCTGTGCACGCTGTGTGAATACTTGCAAGGCTAAGTGCAAGTGAATGTAAGATATTATGTAAAGGCTTTGTGCTATAACCTAGCTCGGGGAAGGAGGATCTGACTGAGTGCATGCAGATCTCCTATCCTATCCTATGTAGAGTAGGATCTTCTGTCTCTGTGCATTTAGATGATTGACTGAAGATAATAAAGACAAAAAGAGTTGGTGGATTTAGCCCCAAGCAGGGGGTGAACCACGTATATCCTGTGTTATGGTTGCTTTGTGCATTGTGATTGTTTTATTGTTCATATGGTTAATGCTTAGTATAATAATGTATGCTTAGATGGAAATGATATGATAGCTTAGTGCTTAGTGATTTGAATGAATGTTACATCTGATTTGTTTGCTTATGCTAAGGGCTTAGATGTGGTAGATCTTAGTGAATACTACATTGCTCTGCAATTAAGGTTTTTTCTGTGAAGTAAATATAGACTAGATACTAATAAATGGAAATTGCTAAGTGCTCTGTTAAGGTGTTGTAATCACATATCTGTGTCCCAACTAGGTTGCAGACATCTGAGTCTTGTAACCACCCCTGCCTCTACCTCGGGTGAGACTTCATCTGCTTCACAGGTGTTGTCGAAAGGGATGATAGTTAGGGTTTTGTTGGTGCGTTGTTGAATCCTTGAACCCTGGGTCTGCCCCTTGTGTGCCAACAAATGGTTTCATTGTTGAGACTGAAACTATGATTGTTGGGAACTGAGGAAAAGAAAAAAATATTTATTCATAAATCTGTTGCTTAACTTGCGAAGCTTTGTGCTAATAAAGGAAGTAGATCTGAGGAAAAGAGGTAAGATATGAATGCTTTGTTCTCTGAAAGAGGTAAGAACAATGAAATTTTTTAAGATTTGAAAGCTTTGTTCTCTGAGAAAGGTAAGATAAGTGAAAATTGTTTTTTCAAAAGTATGGATCTAGGTATGTTTGATAAATTTTGTCCTGGTCTGAAAACTAGGGCATGGTTAGAAGAAAGAAGGTTTGATATGAGTAGATCTGATGAAATATATGTCATTCCTATGCATAGAAAGAATGTTTGGACTAACAAATGGATGCAGGATCCTAGGAAGAATTTTTTGCAGGTTAGTTACTGTGACCCTAGTGCGCAATACATAAAAAGTTGGGGATTGTTGGGACTCATAAATGTTGTATTTTCATCCACCTTTCCCTTCATCATTCTTCACATTTCATCGCCCCATTAACATTTCATGATACCATTTTCAAAATCAAATATGGGTTTAACCTTATTATTTTCCAAATCATTTATTTTAGTATTAAAAGGGAATTTATGATTAAATATTAGAAAATTGACATGTTTTCATAAATATCTCAAAAATGTGTGAGACTTGTAATGTGTAGGAATATGTGAAGGATTAATACAAAATGACTTCTCGAATAATTCCTCCACCATTTCAATATTTGAGGAGATAATTCAAGCCTATTCCAAGGAGAAGATCATGGAGATTTGGTTGTCATATCTTATCCAAGATATATGAGAGATATGTGTGAGGATTTGAAGGGATTGTATTTTGTAATAATGGGAAATTGGTTGAGAGAAAAGTGGATCTGTAATTATGACATGTTTATTTTCTTTTCAAAGCTCTCGTGTATAAAAGAGAGTGCCCTCTCTTCATGAGAGGGGGGGAGAATTATTATGATGTAAGATTGGTTCTTGAAAAAGGGGAGAGAATTATTATGATGTAGATTGGATTCATGAAAAGGCTCTTTTTGTAAACCTACTTGTTCAATATTAATGGAAGTTTGAATTCAGTGATATTGTGTCTCTTAGAAGTTAGCATCTTCTTATCTAAAAGCTTCCATGTTGGAATCGGCAAGGTCCACCTATCCATTTTGGTAAGCTCATTGTAAATTGTTAGTGTAGATTTTCATTTCATGTATCTGTTATTTTGATTTCATGTTATTTTGTTTGATTTCACTATTTGTTGGAAACTATGTAAACACAGGAATAGTTGGATCTCCATATTTCACCATACACGATCTTTAATGGAGCATCCCACTACACTTAGATTTATTTTCCATAATTGATTAGGTTACACCTTGCTAACACGTGCACAATCAAGACCTCCATCTCTCACCCTACATGAACCTATAATGGAATGTTGTGGATGCACAAAGTGTTAATTTTTGTTAGTTTAAGTTGCTCCAGGAGATAGAATCAAAGTTCATATTTTCCTTTCATGAGTCATCAATGAACATGTCCATCACCTAAGCTTTTACTTTTTTATAAGTTTTGATTTCTAGCATTCGAATTGTGTGAAGATTGTTATTTTTAAAAGTGTGTTGGTTTCTAAATGGTTTTATTATATAAGCTATACTAAAAACACATAGGAACCTATCTGTTATCGGCACATATAGTGCATCAACTCTACTGATTATGAATCCCAATTAATAATTTATGTTTCGTAATATATTATGCATAAAATTGCACCAATATTTTGGCGTCATTGTCGGGGAGTTGTAAACAGTAATTGGTAGCATTTGAATGATATTACTTTGATGATTTTGGATTGGTTTTATGGATGAACTAAGGGAGGAGAGAAGATGGTAAGATGAGAAGTAAGAACTTGCGCATCCACTTTAGTGGGGTTGCTCCAAAGTTAGGTTGTCCTCTCCCTTTTATGCAGAAGTGTGTTCCTCCTTATTTTATGCAAAAGCGTGTTTTTATTTATGCAAATTTAGTTTTTATTTATGATGAGCTAACTTATTTGAACCAATAACTTGGTGACAATAGGGTCCCAATAGCGCAAGGAGTTCAAGTTTGGTGTGTTTTATTTTTACAAATAGTTTCAATTTCTTAGTTGTAAAATTCAAATGTTTGGTGATAAAACATTCTCCTTTTTCAATATGGTTTAATTATGAGTATAAGCTTGGAACAACTCACTCAAATCCTTGCAAAGGTAAGAATCTTCTCTTCTCACAAAGAGGAGATATTGACAACAATTGAGGGCTTAATTACTCCTCCGGCAACAAACAATGAATCAACATACGAAGAAGCCTGCTTATTCAATAAAGAACAATTAGGCGAGAAGGAGTTTGAGGAGGACAATGCAGAGCTGCATCATGATCTGAGAAAAATAGATTGCGCCTACAAAATCCTTATCGAACGATGGTTTCAGGTGAATACGAGGTTAGATCCATTTAGTTTTTCTTTTTATTTTGTTAATTTACAGTTTCAACAGTTAATTTCGCAAAGTTATATATGTTTTTGATTGTCATTTGCAAAATTCACACTGAAAATATTCTTATTACTACTGTTGTGCTTATGGTTACATTGGCTATTTGATTACATGTAACTAATCTCTATTTTTTTAGCGTAGTTTAGGTAGGACTTTATTTTCAAGTTTTTAGAATAAGTATGCTCTCTTCTAAGCTTAGTGTGGTCGGGAGGATCAAAAAATAGGATGACTATGAAATTTCAGGAATGTTGACAATGAAAAAATTCTCAATCCAATTGTTCGACTTCAATTTCAAATTATTTATCTCCATTTCTCATAAAAAAAATTATTTTTTATGTGAACTTGAATTGTTTTTCTTTTATTTTTCTTTAAAATTAAAAAATAAAAGAAAAAGAAAGACAAAACAACAAATGCTTTAAGTTAAATTGGGATTCTTTTTTTATAGGAATACAAAAAAAAAATAGCTTTGTATATAGTAGCTTTGTGAAATAAAAAAATCTAAATATATATATATATATATATATATATATATATATAAACAAAAACAAAAAAATGTTTCTGTGTTAAATGAGTCTTCTGAATTTTTTTTTTTTAAAGATTGCAAATAAAAACAAAATTTTTAAGTAATAAATAAAAAAATTAACAAAAACCAAAACATAACGTTTGCCAGAAATGCCCTGCATAGAAACATTTCCAACTGTAGGATGTCGCTGACAACAAGCATGCTGCCAGCGAGGTGTGAGGGATGGAAATCAACTGTGGATATGGTGTTCTTGCATTGTTGGGATGGGAGGCTTGTCAACTTCCCCACTATGCTTTGCACGCCCTATATCTTCTCTCACTTGAAAGTCAACATCGATCCCTCCTGGTAGAGCCTCGCCAGGTTTTCGCTATTGCTTTCAAATAGTTTGTAAAAATGCCCCATGAATGCCTTTTCCACTGCATTCAAATCATTGTGTTACAGACGTTCAAGAATATAACCCTTGATCATATGCATTGTTGATATGGCACAATCATAACGAGAGATCATATGCACTATTGATATGGCACAAGCATAACGAGAGATCATATGCACTGTTGATATGGAACAAGAATAACGAGTAACGAGAGCCGATATTCATTGACAATTGAAAGAGCCATGTGAAGGAGGAACCTGCACAAGGAAAAAATCTTCCATTGTCGAGAAAGAAGAAGGATCGCTGCTATTGAAGAATTGAATCCAGTCCTCGAACTGAACATTAATATCTTTGAAAAATTGAAAGAAAAGATGGTACGTCGGAAGACTGGGAAGCAATATCTATTGATCCGAATACAGAAGCTAGTACGCAAGAATGCATATCTGATTTATCGCTTTCCTTCTTGCCTATGACAGTCCCGCTGTTGTTCAGTGACCTCCATTGCTTGAGGAATCAAAGCGGTCTAGGTTCACATTCAATGGAGTCCGTCATATTTACAATTGCATTTGATCATATCTTCCATGTTCGTTGTGTCTTCTGCGACAGAGGAGGCGTTTTCTCCTTCCCCTAGAATGGAGGCCGGAGGAGCTCCCCTTTCCTTCGTTCATGCAATGGTTGTATCGGTTTTTGCCTATATCGTTGCGTATATCGCTTGCATACTTTCCTACGTTTTCTTACGAGAGTCCCATCATCTCCCACAATGAATCACAACGAAATCAGCCAAACAATTTATAAGTGTCTTCTGAAGACTGGATGCAAAGAACCATCCTTTTTTTGGTCATTGAAACATAAGATTTTTTGGCTAAAATTGGATGCAAACGCCTCGATTTCCAGCAAAAGAAACAGAAGAATATTCAACCATTTGGGTTGACAGATTTACCAGGATGATGTTGGGGAAGCATACAGGACTGAAAGGGGAACCTGTTATAGTTCCTTTATCCTCACACAATTCAATGGCCTTTCTGGAATGATTGATGGGATGAAGACACATTATTCAAAGGCGCATGATTCAATGGCCTTGCTGGAATGAATGCGTAGGTAAGTGTATGTCAAGAGGGATCAACGAGGTGAACAGATCCTAGCATACCCCTTGAAATCCGGTTTTAGATTCATGTTTATCTCCTTTATCTTCCATACTTTCAACCCAGAGATTTTTCTGTCGGAGGTTGCAAATCCCATTTATATCTGGTCATTAGAAGTCGGCCCGATTTCTCCATGAATACCATTGCCAAACATTATTATCAGAGTTGACATTATTACTCATGAATTTGGTAAAAATACAATAAAAATAATAATAATGTAATTACTTGAATCATGATCACGTCAATGAGAAATGCATCGACACAAGATATATAATTATTTTTCTTAATTTGTTATTAGAATTTTTAAAATCTGGAAGAAAATTTTATAATAGTGGGGTTTTGGTTCTAGTTCTAGAAAAGTTGAGAGTGGCCACCACATTTGTTTGGAATATATATGATAACAAACAAAAAATTTCTATTATAAAAATTAGTTTTAAATCTTGTTTGCTTTAAAAATATACCAAATAAAAAAATCATATAAAAAAAAAAAAATTTAAAATAAAAAAAAAAAAATTATAAAAATAAAAACAACAAAGAAAATAAATTGCAAATGGACTTTTTAACAAATTCCTCAAAACAATATGAACACATGTTTTTGCAATTTTTCTCTAAGAAATCAACAATGAAACAAACGCGTGCACAACAACCAGGACAACATTTTATTTTTTTACTTTGTTGCATTTGTCTTTCTTTCTGCATATTTTTCTTCGAACATGTCACAAGTTTTCATGCAGGATTTGTACTAAGTTTTTTTTAGGTGCGTGGTCAATCGCATCTTGCTGCTGAAGTGATTTTCAATAATCACAAAAATTTTGAAAAAAAATATGCTTCCGTGACTGCTTGAAGGAGCTGAGTCTTATTGCACATATCATGACATTTGTTGTTACACAGAACCCAAGCATACAACCATTTTGTGTCATGAATGTTTTCCCCCATTTCTCCTTCAGACGTAAATTAGTCATCCATGTCTTGAAATCCACTTCCATCGCCTTATCCTTCATGACTTCCCACACACCTATCTTTCTGAGTCGCATACATTTCTTTATCTTTTTTTCATTTTTCCTTATGAATAAAACCATCCAAATCCCTTTTTCATGACTAAATTTCCTTGTTTTCCTTGTCATAAACATTGTTGCTACTGAGATATTTCCTATAGTCCTACCAATCATTTTATACAACTTGTGTTGACTGATGTGGGATTCCTTACAACCCACCTTTGAACAAGTCTTGCCCCTTCGACCTCAACACCTTATCTGGGATATAGAATAGATTTCCTTTTGAGTACCTGGAGGCTTTCATGCCTTAATGGAAAGTTCTCTCGCTGACAATCATGGGAATACATCATTGTCCCTTGATCGTCAGATCTTGCAAGTGGCTCGACATCAAATCATTCATTCAGACTTTGCAAGATGTACTTAGGTACCTTGGCACTCATTGACATCAATGGTGATTTTGCCTCGCATTGGTTAACGACATTCATCAATGGCCAATAATCCAATGACTTCTCTTCATGCTTGGCATCGACACATTCATTCGCATGACTAGAATTATACCATCAGGTTTAGCAGCGGGTGAAGACTATACACTTTTCCATGACTCCTTAATAGTTACAACAACATGACTTCAACTATATGAGAGTAATACAGTTCCACTTTCATACTTCCTCTTTTCCATGATTCATCAGCAGCAATTCAGATTCCTCCACTTCACATTCTTTGATCTAGCAGTTACAGTAGTTGCAGCTACACCAACAGTCACCTTTCATATGATCCTATAGCAGTGACATCTTCCATGCTCCAGTAGCAGTGACATTTTCCATGCTCCAACAGTTGCATCAACCATATTCCTATTGCATAGTTCATCAACATTTTGGGTAAGTGGAGGTATGTTATTTTCTAAACTTTAATCATGCAATTCCTCACATTCTAGAGTGAATGAATTTGGAAAAATACCTCACCATGCTCCCTTTCCTTTTCACTTCTATGACTCATGAAACATTGCATGAGGACATGAAACCAATTTAGTTGGGGGGGCGGAACTATATTCGCTATCATCACTCCGTTTTTCCACTACCATCATTCCATTTTTCATCCCATTTACCATTTACCAACATTTTTTTCTTCCAATGATACTTTGTTGCACTTTTCTTCATAAGCATTGATATACATATTGGCATGATCCACAAATATGAAAAAGGGCTTTCTTATACTCGGTGATGTTTCCTTATGCACATTGATAGCTTATTTTTTTTCCCAGCAAGTATATGGGTAAATTATTATCATAACAACAAGAGAAAAAATAATGAAATGAATGTTGTTTACACAAGAACCAACATTCTCTATATTCATGGTTGTCACACAAGAACCAACCATAATAAAATGTCATTTGTTACTCATGTAAACCCCATCCTGGAAATATTCATTATCATCACTCAAAGAAAAAATTTAGATGCCAAAAATTCTTGAGAAGATCCATGCACATTTGCATGTGGACATGCACAGTTGCATGTGGACATGCAACAAGTTCAGTTGGGGGGTACGTTGGGACTCAAAAATGTTGTATTTTCATCAACCTTTCCCTTCATCATTCTTCACATTTCATCGCCCCATTAACCTTTCATGATACCATTTTCATAATTAAATATGGGTTTAACCTTATTATTTTCCAAATCATTTATTTTATTATTAAAAGTGAATTTATGATTAAATATTAGAAAATTGACATGTTTTCATATATATTTAAAAAAATTGTGAGCTTTGTAATGTGTAGGAATATGTGAAGGATTAATACAAAAAGAATTCTTGAATAATTCCTCCACCATTTCAAGATTTGAGGAGATAATTCAAGCCTATTCCAAGGAGAAGATCATGGAGATTTGGTTGTCATATCTTATCCAAGATATATGAGAGATATGTGTGAGGATTTGAAGGGATTATATTTTGTAATAATGGGAAATTGGTTGAGAGAAAAGTGGATCTGTAATTATGAGATGTTTATATTCTTTTCAAATATATCATGTATAAAAGAGAGGGCCCTCCCTTCATAAGAGGGGGATAATTATTATGATGTAAGATTGGTTCTTGAAAAAGGGGAGAGAATTATTATGATGTAGATTGGATTCATGAAAAGACTCTTTTTGTAAACATACTTGTTGAATATTACTTGAAGCTTGAATTCAATGATCTTATGTCTCTTAGAAGTTAGCATATGTTGATCTAAAAGCTTCCATGTTGGCATTAACAAGGGCCACTGATCCATCTTAATAAGCTCATTGTAAATTGTTAGTGTAGATTTTCATTTCATGTATCTGTTATTTTGATTTCATGTTATTTTTTTTGATTTCACTATTTGTTGCAAAGTGTGTCAATGCAAAAATAGTTGGATCTCCATATTTCACCATACATGAGCTTTAATGGAGCATCCCACTACACTTAGATTTATTTTTCATAATTGATTAGGTTACACCTTGCTAACACGTGCACAATCAATACCTCCATCTCTCACCCTGCATGCACCTATAATGGAATGTTGTGAATGCACAAAGTGTTAATTGTTGTTAGTTTAAGTTTATCCAGGAGATAGAATCAAAGTTCATATTTTCCTTTCATGAGCCATCAATGAAAATGTCCATCACCTAAGCAAGATATTTTTCTTGTTTGTGAGTTTTTCTTTCTAGCTTTCAAATTGTGTGAAGATTGTTATTTTTAAAAGTGTGTTGGTTTCTAAATGGTTTTCTTATCTAATGTGTACTAAATAGATATAGGAACCTATCTGTTATCGACACATATAGTGCATCAACTCTACGGATTACGAATCCTGGTTGATAATTTATGTTTGGTAATATATTATGCATATAATTTCACCAATAGGGATAATTTAAGAGAAAACGAGGATTAAATCTTTGTTACAGTTGTAGAAGACTGAACCATCTTGCTAAGGATTGCCCTGATATAAGACCTAGTTGTATTTGTTGTAAATCTATGGACCATGAAGTTTTGGATTTCCCTAGAATGATTGCTAAGGTTGAAAGAATGAATATGAGACTAGAAAACCCTGAGGAAGGCCAAGAAACTGAGACCATGGTAGAACCTCATAAAGAATAAGAGATTGTATTACTACGAATGAAAGAAACCCTGAATAATCACAGATATATTAAATTATCAGAGATCGTCAAAGAAAAAGAGATTATAGAAGAAAGAATAGGAGACTTCAACATAGACTATGTTCTGGATGAGAAAACACATGTGAATGCCATGCCATAAAGTAATTGGGAAATTTTGGGAAGGCCTGCTATGGTTCCTTCATTAGGAGGAATATGATTCTTTAGAGGAAAATTGATAACCCTATGTGGAAGAATTAACTAGACCTCTATGCGTGCTCATGGAACTTCGACAGAGGAATAATTTGAGGTTGTTAAATTAGTTGAGAACAACGCTCCATTTTCTATGTTATTAGGAAAACCCTAGATTGAGAAAGATCAGATTTGGAGAAAAGAAGAAGAGGCCCTAGAACAAAAAAAGAAAGAATTAAAATATTTCATGACTAGAAGAATAGCCCACTTGATAGAAGAGCAGGAGGAAAATTCGAAGCAACTTAGGACCAGACATCGGGCTGTAGAAGCTGAAAAAACATAGGAAGACTTGAAGAACCTATCCATACAGGAGAGTAGAGAACCTAACCCAGACAGAAAATAAGTATTACCCTTGAACCCTATGACCGAATCTCTTCAGCGCGAAGTTACTATGTTGAGTACAGATAAGAATCAAGGAATACTATGTTGAGTTACTATGTTGAGTACAGATAGGAATACCAAGGCACAGATCACAGGGAAGAAAGCTAGAAATATCAGTAAGAAGAGAGAAAAGCTAGAAAAGTTGCAGGAGGTTCTGGAGGAGACTTCGCAAAAGGTAGGTTTGCAAAACTGGAACTTCATCAGGATATCATAACAGCACCAAGTGACACTTCGCCATGGTGGAGCGATATGACTATTGGAGGCATTATGACCATTAGACCAATGCCCCCAAATCGTTAGAACAATAGTTCTAGCCAGAAATCTCTCCATCGGGCCGTTGGGACCATGCCGTAACAGACATAATTTCATTGATGAAGGATTCTCACCCATTGGAGAGATTTGTTACATTGTTGTCTACTTATTCCATCTATTGTCGCACTGAGAATAATTTTTCAAATTGTATCTGAGCCGACGAGAGAATTCATTGTTTCCATGTTGTTTTTACTAAGACTCTTCCACCTATTTTATTATATTGAATGGTTGTTCATCGACCTCAGTATTCGATATCTAGTGTGTATGTCAGACGAACTCAACACAATTGAAAATTTCGTAGAAGAAGTCTTAATTGATCTAATAGCTGAAAAATTAATGTCCATAGGGATTCAAGATTCATCGACGAGGGGAGCGCAATCCTCTCTGTCGACTTCTCACAGATCTGGACCATCCCGAGCCGTAGCCGAGAAAAGAACCAAGCATCGAGATGACTTGGCGAATGTGAATTTGATCCCGTCTATCCTGCCTGACTACATCTTTCCCCTAGTCGGTGTAATGAGTTGTGACAGTGTCCTAAGGGACTTCGATTACACTCTAGTTACTTAGAACCTCCCCAAGGGGATACGTGTAGCTCAAAACCAGCTAAACAAGATCATGACATTAAAATTCAATGACTTCAACCTAGGGGATCACAATAACCACAACATGCTCGCCCCTCACAAGTACTTGACTAGGATGAAGGAGAAGAACTCAAGGATAATACCCCAACCATGGACTATGAGCCTTGCGTAGTCCACTATCTTGAACATGATGACAATACCACATTTTGGAAGGCACCATGAATTTAAGGCATGCATTAAGATCCTTCTTTCGTGCTACCATGGAATCTATCTGTGGCTAGACAGATGCATCACCGTTGACCCAAAGCTGATCAATAGGATCATTGGATAGAGCATGCAGGGACCAGACCAGCAAGACTTCTACCTAAAGAAGGTTGCAGACCGTGCCCTAGAACAAAGGATTAAGGATACCTATGGCGATGTAGAAAAGGGGACGTGAGGCTACAAGGTATCTTCCATCCAGAATGGCGCATTGCACCTTACCTTCCAGTTGATCGCAAGAAAGCTAGTGAGAAAGACCAAACCTACACAAGTCACATGGTTCATTTTTTACCTCACTGGAAAATGCGTAGAAGGAATATAGATGAATTGGGAAACGTACTTAGTCATCTAGTTAGAATTGGATTTCTGTGAAGCTTAGAGTCAAGGCTAGGAGTTCCACTTTAGCTAGCTATTATTCCTCATCACATTTACATCTTGGGATATGCTAGAAGGTGCGACCTTCCCGGACATTGAGTCGTTCGAGTTGCTTGCTACGAAGTTCACCGCGTTCTGGTATTCGAGAGATATGGGGAAATAGTGTCTTTCGAACACAATATTCCATACCTACTATCTGTAGTTAAAGAGGGACATTAAGTTTATCCCTCGTATGACACCAAACACCCTACACCGGTTCAGGCCCCTTATGAAGTTCCGTGCAGATCAACATTTTATTTATATCGTTGCTTTCACAGATGAGATTAAAGAAGAGATTTAGTCATACTATAAGCTCACAGAGGAGGACCTAGAAGAGATAACTAAGGACTAGCCTGCAAAGCTCCTTATCCATGCTAACCCCACAGAATTTTTCGATCCTGAACTAATCAGAAGCCCGAAATCGACTTACGAAGAACATGAAACACCTAGAGCTAGCATAAGGAAGAATATAGAAGAGGTACGGAACCTGAGCAATGAGTCAGAAGAAACTACTTCAGAATCACCTGGAGGAGGAGGTACTAACAAAGTAGATAAAGAAGTGAACAATGGGAAAGAATATCAGCAGAAACAAGGTGAAGTAACACCGCCTAGCAATCCAGTTGATGAAACTGATCCCTCTAAGAAAAGAAAGGTTTCTTCCATGAAACCTACATCGCGAAAGAAATAAAAATATACTAAGACCAAGTGGAATACTATGCTCATGCTTGATGACTTCGAATCCATCATCTCAGTCATATCAGATGCATCGCAGGATATTTTGTAGATAACAGATGCAAAACAAGAGGCTATGTATGATAGAATTGAGACAAAGCTGAGAGGAGTTCAGCAGGCCCTTCACTTAAACCACGCAGTGTCCACTGCGCCCCTGCCATCAAAATAACCAGATTTGGGAGATGAGCCTGCCCAACTCCGCAGAATAGTTGATGTGACCAAAGCTTTCCTTTTCACGCCTGGGAAGAAATGGAACAGGCCACAGTGGCCCTGAAGCAAGCACAAGAAGAGATGATAAAGCAATGCAGGATTGCACAACAGGAGAAGGATGCCCTCCAATCAAAGTTCGAAGAGGAGAAAGCACAAATCCAACAAGAGAAGGAACAACTGCTCCCCGAGAAGGTTGGAGTAAAAGAAGTAGTAAGTAGATCACTCTGCTCTGTGACAGACTTAGAGAAAAAGGAGGAAGACCTAGTAGAGCATCAAGTAGTGAAGCTTGTTGAAGCCATTCAACAGCTTCATATAGAATAACAGATCTAGAGCTACACTCAGTGCCAAACAATCTGCAGGACATGTGGGACCAAAGAGAAGCAACTGCATGGAGTGCAGTTGAGAGAATCAAGACCTTCACCATGGAATGTAAATATCTCATTGATCGCAGTGCACCAACTTATAAACTACTTACTGAGGATCCTGAACTAAAGACACTGGAGTCCCAACTATAGGAGGAAAAGAAGCAAGAAACAACAATACATGCACAGTTGAAGCTCGTGTCTGCAGTTGAAAGAATGAAAAGATCCCAAGAACAACGCATTGTTCAATAGCAAGTCCATGCCATACAGACAAAAGTCATGGAAGTGGCTCAGAGGCTCCAACCAGTCCAGGATGCATCTTGTCAACTATTTCAGGAGATTGAAGGATGAGGAGAATAACTAGAGAAAGTAGTCACTACAATTGAGAAACGCTTGAAAGGACCAGTGAACGAGGCAGTTCTTTAGGAGTTTGCAAAGCAGGAGGCCTTGACACAACAACAGGTCGAATCAGATCGAGCCAAGCTTGAGGATTTTGAGGCAGAATTAACCAAATCAAAGTGACTCGGGACGCGTCATGGGTGAGTGTTGGGGGCTTGTTGGACATTGACTAATTTTTGGAGATCCTTGGTCAGGTTTGACTTGTTTTGGGAGTTCGATAGGTTATCGAAGGCAGAGCACAAGTCGAAGCAGAGATCGTGGAAGCTCGACCCCTTTTTAAGGAATTTTTGGTCTTTGGGCTTATGTAATGGTATGGGGATGTATGGGCATATTGAACCATGGGTTTACCCATGTTTAGGCCCCTTTTGTAATGTATAAATAGATACCTAGGCGAAGCAAGTAACGAGGGGGGGGGGTGGAAAAGCATGTGTGATGTTTTTCTAAGTGTGAGTGATAAGTGTAAATGATCTATGCACGCTATGTGAATACTTGCAAGGCTAAGTGCAAGTGACTATAAGAGATTGTGTAAAGGATTTGTGTTGTAACTGAGCTCGGGGAAGGAGGATATGGCTGAGTGTGCGCAAATCACCTATCCTAAGCGGAGTAGGATCCTGTGGCTCTGTGCATGTAGATGATTGACTGAAGATAATAAAGAGAAGAAGAGTTGGTGGATGTAGCCCCAGGATGGGGGTGAACCACGTATATCCTCTATTATGGTTTCTTTGTGCATTGTGATTGTTTTATTGTTCATATGGTTAATGCTTAGTGCAGTAATGTATGCTTAGATGCACATGATATGATAGCTTAGTGCTTATTTATGTGAATGAAAGTTAGATATGATTTGTTTCCTAATGTTAAGGGATTAGATGTGGTAGATCTGAGTGAATACTACATTGCTCTGTAATTAGGGTTTTGTTTGTGAAGTAAATACATGCTATATACTAATGAATGGAAATTGCTAAGTGCTATGTTAAGGTGTTGTAATCACAGATATGTGTCCCAGCTAGGTTGTATACATCTGAGTCTTACAACCACCACTGCCTCTAGCTCGGGTGAGACTTTATCTTCTTCGCACGTGTTGCCGAAAGGGCCAGTAGTTAGGGTTTTGTTGGTGTGTTGTTGAAGCATTGAACCCTGGGTCTGCCCCTTGTGTGCAAAATATTTGTCTGTTTGTGAATTAAATTCCATGACTGAGAAAGGCTGTTGTGCAGAGTCAAGTGGGAAACAATCTATGGCAAGTTGATCCAGCTTTTAAAGTTTAGTTTTTTACTTTCTGTCTGAAGTCATTTTGTATCGTTTTCATCGGGGACATCTAAGTTTGACTTTGGTCCAAAAATTCCTTGGGGAATTATGTAGAGGGAACGATTCTTTTGATGAATTGGAATGAAATAAATGATTGCTTTATGTCTCATATGTTTTTATTATTGACTTGGTTTCTTTACTCCTATCTCTATATTTATTTCAACATCTATTATATTCATAAAATTACATAAATAATGAAATTTCCAGCAATCTTTTATTTATAAAAAATTATCCTAATCACTTGTAATCAATACTTGTGAATTAGGATACAAACATAGGGTGATATTCCTATAAACATAGGGTGATATTCCCGTCTATCTTTATTTAACCAAGTAATATCTGAAAATGCTTGAGTAAGATCACTTCATATCTTTTCCTCAACATTTATTTGGCGACCATACTGGGGAGATCTTCAATATATCTATGGATGACTTTTTATGCTTGATTATTATCAAATACATCTATTTATATGATATTGATTATTTGACTGTTTTATTTATTAATGATTGTACCTGTTCCAAGGCAGCCTAATATTGATCTCGATATTCAAGATTAGACCAACATTTCTTTGAATTTGTTTAACACCATTTTAGACACTACTAATACTCGGGTTGAGATTAATAATTCATGGGCATCAATTGAACGAGACATTAGTGCCCAAGAACATTGGGAAGCTAGACACAGAAAACCTAGAAACCAACAATAACCTTCTTGTTCCTTCATCTTTGACCTTCTTTTCATATCCTTAGACCCTCATGTTTCTAGCAGAAGAAGAGCCTTATCACCTTAAATTAATCTTATTGTTGAAATAGGAAGAAGGAACATTGTGTTATATACCCAACAAAGTGCTCTAACTAGAACCTCGTCTGATTCATCTAGATCATCTTTCTCTCCCTTACCTATCATCCACAAGATCACATCTAGTGGCACTCGAAGTGCTTCCTCATCTCAGTATTCATATTCGTCAGTGATTTGTAGCTTATATAGCCACCATGTCCCTGCCCAATCTACCAAAAACCCCACCAAATTCATTAAAGAGTATGGGATTTTTCAATTTGAATAAGATGCTACAACCACACCATGGCATGTTTCCTCTCCTCCTAACCTAGCACCTGCTACTCATCCACTTCCTAAATTCAAAGAGCATCTTCCTAGGTTTTTGGGGAATAACACTGCCACTACAAATGAACACTTGGTGGTATTTTCTAATTCTTTTCACAACATAGCAGCCAATGACAATGATACTTGCATGTGCTTATTCTCAATTCATTTGAAGGAAAGGTTGCAACCGATTTATTTGACCTTCCTCCTAAGATTCTATCTACTTGGGAGGATTTATTCTATTGGTTCAAATCCACCTATGGGAAATCTAAAATCCCAGCTAAGCAGTTACATGAGTACAATAACATCCCCTATGAAGATGGTGAGACCATCAAGTCCTTCAACTTGCGTTTCACTAAGTTATACAATAAAATCCTGGAACTCATTCAACCTCATAAACAAGCCGCTTTAATGCATTATTATAATAAATTACCTTCCCCCTATCATCATAGTCTTGAGGAAAAATCCTTGATAACATTGGTTCCTCTCTACATACGTGTTTGGAGTATAAAGAACAGCTTGAAAGAATAGGTCTTCCTCAGGGAGAATCAGTTAAATAGACATACATGTACGCCCTCTTACAACTAGTACAAAACATGAATAATCATATGATAGCGTATGAGCGAAAGGGAAATGTCTCCCCTCTCACCCATGGAGCTTCATCCTCTTCTTCACCCCCCTTTAGAAATCCAATTGAAAATAATTTTCATCCTAACACTATCATGGCTCGAAGTTTGTGTAAATTTTGTGAGGAACACCACGAGGAAACCACATGTGAGGTTAAGAAGAGCACTGGAGATAAGATATTTGGTAAAATACCGGAAACCAATATCGTTGTCCTAGATTTTGCAAAGACAGAATATGTCATGATCATCAATACTAGGAACAAATCCTACATTCCCAAAGGCAAATATGATCATCCCCACAATTCTTCTATCTCGAGATCATCCTCACAAGCTGCTATTATTCAGGTTCCTAAGGTTCCTGATAGTCAAAGAAATACTCCCCCTCTCCCCTCTTCCAAATACAATATCCTAAATCAGTTGGCCAACATCAAAGTAGATGCAACCCTTCTAGACATGGTTGTCATCCCCGAACAATAGAGGCATCTAAAACAATTCATGGAAGGAAAATCTTCAGTTGTATCCAAACTCTCAAAAGAGGTAAATGAAGAGAATTCGTCTATAAATAAAGTAGGTGTGCATAACTTTAGATACCCTAGAAAAAATCCCCCTTTTTATATTTCTGTAAAAATTATGGATAAGATCGCCCATTGTTGCCTCATTGATGTCGGTTTGGGCCCAAGTGTAATGAAAAATATTATTATGGAAGAGATAGTCTTGTCTTGTACGAATGAAAACACCAGAAGCATGCTCTCTTATAATAGTCTACAAAAAATGACCATAGGTGAGATTAAAGACATGATCTTAGTTTTGTGCGCATTGTTGATTAATTGGGTTGGTTGTCATTGATGTCAACCCTTGAAGGAAGCCCGATAGTGAATTCCGGTATCACAAAGGTTTGGTTCATGGATCTATTAGTACCAAAATTCACCTCTCGATTGCGGTAGAGGTAAGCCCAATACCCATCAGTTTGTATGTTACAATGAATAAATTTAAGGGTGGTCGAATGGGTACAAACTCGAGATGATACCATTTTAGATTAGAAAACTGGACTGATATGCACATGCAAGTGAGGTGTTGATTCAACTTCAGTCGGTAAGTTGTAGTAAGGGTGAGTAGGATAAAGAAATTGAGGAGAATGAAGAGGTCTGCTATGGACATCCAGTCTTCCAACAACCTTAGGAGAAAAAGCTCAGAAGACAAGATCCTCTTGATTCAGAGATTTAAGAAACAAAATGAACTTATCACTGAACTGAAATCAAACATACATCACAATTCAATAACAACAAATCAACTGGACCATCCATGCCCGATTCATTCAGTGTTAGAGGAAAAAGAGTTGAAAAAATAAAACTGGTTGTCATTAAGTAAGAAATCTCATATTACAACACATAACCAGAGAACCAGAGGCTTAATTAAAACTTTACAATGCGGGAGCTTAGCTCAACCATTGCCACTTAACAAAATCAAAACATTGCCTACATATACTCAGAACTAGATCCGATTTCGTGAGGTGTGATCATGTCATTCTTTCAAAGATTTGCATTGATGGAATTCTTTGTTAGGCTGTGCATGTAGATGTTAGTCAAACTGCCCATGCAGTCTTATGTCAGAAGTGATATCTGGTCAGAATGGACTGACAACCCACTCCTGTGATTTGTCCCTTTCTGCCTTCTATTTATGGAAGGACACGATGTCTCACCCACCTTCCTTTCTTTCATTAACTGCTTCATCAGGATCATAGCGAGAAGAAGTCAAAGGCAACACCTATCACTGTGATTGGTCTTTAGAGCCTGACTGTGGTGACGTTTTATTTGTTGGACCTCTGTGGAGAGATGATAGGCGGACCTGGATTCTGACGAGGAGGAGCTAGTGAGGTGATTGGTGCAATCTTAGCAGGCTATAGTACATTCTCGGTGGCCAGGTGGAAAGCTATGGTTGGCGAAGTGGTGACTGGAAAAACATGAGTGTCGGCATGCGAGAGATGAGGTGGGAAGGTGTAGGGTTGATGTGGTGAGGAAAGAGGATGTGGTGGCAGAGGGAGAGTGGGGACAACCATATAGGTGGAGGTGACATGGGATATAGATGGCAGGAGGCAAGAGGTGGAAGCGAAAAAGAGACA
>JZKD02S2090618.1:32024-43066 GCA_000966675.3 Picea glauca
GTCCAATATGGATCCTATCTCATAGATATGATCATGTAGATATCGATCGCTTAGATCTACGCACCCCTTAGCACATCGTTCTCGGGAACAAAACATAGGAAAAACAATAAAAGTGGGTTTTTAGCCCCCTATTTGCCATTTTTTCACCATGGGGTTATTTCCTAAGGGAAAAACCTACTCCATACAAACATATATGATAACATTAGGCTCCATGGGGGATGTCCTGCTCCATGTGAGATGTCAAGAACTCACCGCTTAAGTCACCTTACTATTGTGTTGTGGAGTCAACTACTAAAATATAAAGAAAAATGATATTTACAATGACATGGAGGATCCATTTGTGGCTCAAACAAAGAACATTTTCAGAAAATGCCCATTAACAGGGCCACCAAAAACTTCATCACCCTCCAAATTTTGTAGCTTGTAAGTATTATTTGGAAATACCTCAGAAATTTTGAAGGGTCCAATCCAGAGGTCTTCAAATTTACCATGATTTCCCTTGTCCTGCTTGGGCGCATCTCGTTTGAGTACTAGATCTCCCAGTGGGAAATCCCCTTTTCTTACTTTCCCGTCAAAGACCTACTTGATTTTCTGTTGATGTTCATACGCCCTGTCGATCACCTGCTCTCTAGTCTGTTGCACCTCTACCAATTGTTGTATTCTTCTGATCATATCACCAGGCTCTCCCTAACAGTCTTGGAAGAATGTTTCCACAGGAAGGGCAAGATGAGAAGGAAAGATGGCCTCAACCCCATACACAATATGAAAATGAGAGACACCAAGAGACCTCTGTGTTGTCACTTTATCAACCCACAGAGCAAATTTGAGCTTTGAATCCCATGATTTCTTGTTGTCCTCTAGCAATATTTTGGTAATTTTTATAAGGCTCTTGTTAGAGGATTTTGCCAGTCCATTCCCTTGGGGGTAATAGGGGGTAGAGTGAATCAATGAAATTATGAACTGCTCACAAAAATTAATCAATGGTTCCGCCTTGAAGGATGCAGCGTTATCAGTGATGATTTTGTTCGGACAACCAAACCTTGCAATAATATCTTCAATAAAGCCAATGATTACCTTGTGACAAGCACTCCTTGTGGGGATAGATTCTATCCACTTGGTGAAATAATATGTTGCAGTTAAGATCCACCTTTGCTGACCACTTGAAGCAGGATGAATTTCCCCAATGAAGTCAAGACCCCACTGCTAAAAGGGTCGTAAAGATACCACATGATTCAATGGAAAATACTTGAGTTGTTTCTTCCCACACAATTTATGACATTTAATACAAGCCCTAATTTTTGCACAGACATTAGTGAATAGAGTAGGCTAGAAGTACCCAGCCTTGAGAATCTTGTAGGATGTAGTTCTCTAGAAATGATGCCCCCCACATAGGCTGTCATGAAAATCAAACATAATCTTATGGGCCTCTTTTGGGTCTAAACATCTTAACAACACTCCCAGAGGGTCTTTCCAATACAAGACCTGATCAATAAGGCAATATCTAATTTCCTTGAGCTTTAAATATCTTTCTTTTCTTTTCCCCATTCCATCAGGAGGCCTTAACTCTTGTAGAAAAAATATAATGTCTTTATACCATGTACACTTTGCCAATGAAGGGCTGTCGTGAAAACTTTTATTAGATAACTCAGCTTGCTGATTTTTTGAGCAAGTGTTGATGAAGTTAACCCCCAAAGATTTGCAATTAGACTCAGCCAACAACTTAGCTAAACCCTGGCCTTGAACTTGTTTGGTGGGTTTTATTTCCATCTCAAATTCAAGGATTTTGGCAATCCACTTGCTCCTTATCCTGTCTATGTCAAGATGAATGAGAATGTCCTTCACAGAGGCTGAAGGAACATATGCAGTGATATTTGAATGAAGAACATAGACTTTGAAATATTTGAAAGATTTCACCAAATCATAAGCCTGCTTTTCCATGATGTCATATCTGATATTGGTGTCCCTCAGTGCTCTGCTGAAAAAGGAAATAGGTTGCTCCAGCCCTTCAACATTCTTCTGCAATAAAAAAACTACCATTGTATCAAAAGAAGAAAAGGAAAAGATCAGAAAATCCTTGGAATAATCAGGACTGATTAGCACAGGTGCCTCAATCAACGCCTTCTTGATTTGGTTGAAGGAATCTATGGACTCAACATTCCATTTTACCTCATTCCCTTTCTTGAGCATGGATGTAATATGCTTTACCAGTTCATGGCTATAAAATTATTTTTTCTCAGGAAGGACTGAACTTCCTTCTTGGATCTGGGAAACGAAAAGGTTTGAATAGCTTCTACCCTTCTTGAATCAATCCTAACCCCTTCAACTGATGCTATGTGTCCCAACAATTTTCCCTCCTACATGGAAAATAGAGACTTATTGAGATTTAGAAAGAGATCAAACCTTTTGCATTTCAAGAAGACCCTTCTCAGATGTTGACAATGCTCTTTATCAGACCTAGAAAAAATTGTAATGTCATCCATGTAGATGACTACAAATTTATTCCTTTCTCCAATGAAGGCGATGTCCATGGCTCGTTGGAAGGTTGCTCCTATGTTCATTAATCCAAAGGGAATTTTGGAATACATGAATGTGCCCCAAGGAGTGGAGAAGGCTGAATTTTCTCTATCTTTAGGAAGGACAGAGATCTGATTGTAGCCAGAAAATCCATCAATCATGGAAATCCTGGATGCACCTGACACCCTCTGCAATATGTGTTTGATCTTTGGGAATGGGTAATTGTCCTTCTTGGAGCTTATGTTCAGGTTCCTAAAATTAAAACAGATTATGATTTCTCCATTCTTCTTCCTCACTAGAACCAAATTGGCCACCCATTTAGAATATCTCATGGAAACAATAATTTGGGCATCCAACAACTTCTTTACCTCCCTTTCCATAATAGGCAACAACATAGGATTTATTTGTCTTAATTTCTTCCTAAATGGTGTGGTCTCCTCTTTCAATGGGATCTTATGTTCAATGATAGTGGTGTCATATGTTCTGAGATCTTCATAGGTTCAAGCAAACACATCAATGAATTCTCTTAATATCTCAGCATACTCAACCCTTTGCTCCCTCGACAAGCTGCTTGACAACTTGACAAATTTTGGATTCTTCTCTGTGCCAATATTGCACTCAGCTACATCAACATCATCATTTGAAACTTTACCCTTTATTGGCACATCATTTCTGTGAAATAGTATTTCCAAAGGAACTAGTCCCTTTGGGATGTGATTGCTAGGAAACTGAACAATATGATGATCAACAATTTTGTTCAGAAAAGCATCAGCATGAGGATTTATTTTAGAATCAGGATCTTGATCAATGTGTAATGCAAAAAAATCATAAATAGTCTCCAGGAATCTTTTGATTTCATGATCATCCTCAAACACTTTCCAATGCTTGACATTGTCAGGTATAGAGGGTCTATATTTCACTTCTACATCATACCTTAGTTTAGGTTGTAGAGGGATTCTAAAATTACTTGCTGAAACAACTAGAGAATTGACCATGGCATTCTCATTTCTTGTAACAAATGAAATGTTGAAAGCTAAGAAAAAACTCTCAACCAGATCCCACACTTCATTTCTATAGCTTCTAAGCCAAGGGTTCTTGGCTTGATAAATATTTTTGATCTATTGGATAATTAACTCAGCATCCCCAATTACTGTTATTTCTTCAATTCCCATGTCTTTTGCAGCCCTCAAACCCAAAACAAGAGCTTCATACTCTGCCACATTGTTGGTAGTTTCAAATTATAACCTGTAGTACAGGGATACGATCTCTTGGGAAGGTGAAACAAAGACCACTCCAACACCAACACTTTCTCTAGAAGAGGCTCCATCAAAGAACATTTTCCAAACATAGGTAATTGAAGGAGAATCTTCATAGAGAGTAAGGGACTACTCTCTAATTTCAAGAGGTGGTTCAGGGGCATTTGTGAGCTGTGATAAGCTAGATCCCAAATCAGTATCAAGGGAAAAAGTAAGATGATTGGTGGGGTTTTCTTCATCATTGATAATGTAGGCAAACTAAGCGTCTTTGTATAGTCTTCTATGTTCCCCTCCAAACACTAGAATGGTATCATATGTGAGGTCCATCTGCAAGGTTCCCCCAAGTATTTTTATCCAAAATCTTGACAAGAGCATGCCAAACTTGGGGGGAACATCGACCACTACAATATCCATGCCCACACTTTTCATGGGCAACTGAAACAAGGTCACAACTAGATCCTTGATGACCCCAAGACACTGCACTTTCCTAGAGTTAAAAGAATACAATTCATGGTAATCCTTTGTAATTTCTAATCCTAGTTCATCCATGCCAGTTTTGGGCATGAGATTATGAGATGCCCCTAAGTCCATCAGATAATTATGCAAAACCTTTTCATGTATGTTTAGTGATGTATAGAAGGGAGGGGATGAATCATCTCTTTATTATATCATAGGACCTAAGATGACTGTTGCCTTTTCATCTTGGAGGTTTATTGAGTCTATGGAATGAGGATATGGATCAGACTGCAACATCCTAGAAAGGGATTTTTTAAAATCTTCATGCTTGACTAGCTCTAAAAGGGGCACAAGGATCCTAATTTTTTGAATTTCATGCTCAAAGATAAAAGAGGAAGGGAACTTCAGAATTTCTGTCACTTATGGGAGAGGGCATTTGGCTATTAGTGAGGGGTTATGTGCTTTCTTTTCCTTCCTGTTGTTTGTTGCATCTTTAGCAAGCTTCTCTTCTCTAAAAGGTTGATCGGGGAGGTCAGACTTCCCTTCTTTCTTCTTATACATGAGGTTACATTTATTGGGAATATTATTGGTCTTCTCCCCTTTACTCAGCTCATTTATTTGGTTGTCCATGAGGGACTCCTCGTTTGCAGATTGGTTCAAATGGAGAAATGGGGAGGTGTCTCCAAGACAATGGATTTCAGGATCAATCTCTTCTTCCTCTCCTTCTTCATCAACAACTAATTTATTTTGGAGAGGCATTTGGATTTTCTGATCATCCCTATCTTTGTTTCTCTGATCTCTTAGGAGAATCTGAGGGGTATTATTTGGCCTTTTAAATTTGCCTCTGTTATCATCATTTTGGGAACTCTTATAGCCTTGCTTCCCCTCAAACTTCATCTTCTCCATTTCTGCAGACAGGGATTTTACCATCTTGGTTAATTCATCTACTTGAGGGTGAGAAGCAGTGGAGCTGAAGGTTGAGGCCTCAGATCTCCCGCTTCCTCTGTCTCTGTCAGCTTTATTCCTAAGTCTGTCAACTGCCAATACATTGGAATCTACTTCCAGGTTTGAATATTGCATATGAGCCAAGGAAGTAGTTCTTCTTTCTCTTAACAAGAGGTAGAAATCAGGGTTAAAATCACTAGCATAAGTAATTTTGGAGGAGGCTTATATAGGATTTATCTTGGAAGGGATCTTATTGTACATTTTGTTGAATCTTTTGGAGAAATCAAAGACATATTCTCCCTCTTTTCTCTTTAGGGACCCAGACTCTGTGATATAATACATAAAATCATTTTTATGGCCCCACTATCTCAAGAAAACATCATCTAAAGCCTCAATCCCAGCAATGAATCCAGGGGTCAAACCCATAAACCATTTCCTAGCCTCACCATCAAGGATCTGGATAAAGACTCTCATCCATACATCCTCATTTTCAATATTTAGATTGTCTACATAATTGTAGAAGGAAACAAGGTGTTCTTCAACAATTATTTCTTCTTCCCCTGTGAATTTGGGCATATATTTTAGATAATCTCCAGTAGGGAGAGAATCCATGGGCTGAAGTAAGACTAGGGGGGAATATCTAGCAGCCACTATGGAATCCATTATGTTTATAGGGTGATTGGCACCTGTCATAGGGATGATAGCTAGAGAAAAACCAGGAGGAGAAGGAGTTCGAATAGGGGAGACCAGAACTGAGCTTCCGAGAGGAAAGGGAAACAACAGAGGATTTGGAGAAAAGGATACAGGGCTTGAGGGAACAAAGGATTCCCTCTCTATAAAATAAACAACTCTAACAAGAGGAGGGGTGGTAAATATTAGGGTGGGAAACTCTTCTGAGGTCTCGGGTTTAAACCACGGTACAAATTCAGGGGAGATAGGAGTGACAAAGGTTTCTCTCTCCAATCCAAGAACAGGAGGGAAGAAATCAATAGGAACACTCTCGAACTTAAAACTTTGGGAAACTCCAACAGATGGTATAACAGGAGAATGAGAAGCAGATATTGGAGTTTCTATAGTAGGATAATGAAAATCATAAAAAATAATTGGTTCAGTAGTAGAAGTACCTTCTCAAAGGGCCTTTCCCTTTCTGATAATTTTCTTTGGGTCCACTTCAGGTGTTGCTAAAAGCAGTTGTGGTGTAGACCTCATGTGTCTGCCTCTAGAAGCCACAAATGAAATAGTGGAGTTGCCAGGTGTTGGCTACAATCTTGAATGGTTCTAATGTCTGATGCACCTTCAGAATCAAAAGATTGTTTTTGTTCTATCCCAGGTAAAATATTCAATTCGTCCCTGGCAACAGTGCCATAAATGTTAGCACCAGAAGTCACCTCTAGATTGTGGTAGAGGTAAGCCCAATACTCATTAGTTTTTATGTTACAATGAATAAATTTAAGGGTGGTCGAATACTCGCAAACTCAAGATGATACTGCTTTAACTCAAAAAACTCGACTAATATGCACATGCAAGTAAGGTCTTGATTCAACTTCAGTCAGTAAGTTGTAGTAAGGGTGAGTAGGATGAATAAATTGAGGAGAATGAAGATGTATTCTATGGACATTCGTTCTTCCAGCAGCCTAAGGAGGAAACGTTCAGAAGACAAGATCCTCTTTATTCATAGATTTAAGAAACTAAATAAAGTTATCATTGAATTGAAATCAAACATACGTCAAAATTCAATAACAACAACCTAACTGGATCATCCATGCCCGATTCATTCATTGTTAGAGGAAAAAGAGATGAAAAAAGAAAATTGACTGTCATTAAGCAAGAAGTCTCAGATTACAACACATAACCAGAGAACCAGAGGCTTCATTAAAACTTTACAATGCAGGAGCTTAGCTCAACCATCGACACTTAAAAAATGGAAAAATTGCCTACATATACTCAGAAATGGCTCTGATTACCTGAGGCGCGATCATGTCATGCTTTCAAAGCTTTGCATTGATGAACTTCTATGTCTGGCTATACATGAAGACGTTAGTAAGACTGCCCATGCAGTATTCTGTTAGACGTGATCTCTGGTCAGACTAGACTAACAACCTGCTCCTATGATTTGCCACATTTTGGACTTCTATTTATGGAAGGAGACGATGTCTCACCCACCTTCCTTTCTTTCATTAACTGCTTCATCGGGATCAGAGTGGGAAGAAGTCAAATGTGACACCTGTCACTATGATTGGTCTTTAGAGCCTGACTGTGGTGACTTGTGATTTTTTGGACCTCTGCGGAGAGATGACAGGTGGACATGGATGCTGATGAGAAGGAGTTGGCGAGGTGATTGGTGCAGGCTCATTAGGATACAGTATAAGCTTGGAGGCCAAGTGGAAAGCTACGGTCAATGAAGTGGTCACTAGGAAGATGTGAGTGTTGGCATGCGAGAGTTGAGGTGGGAAGGTGTAGGGGTGATGTGGCAAGGAGAGATGATGCGATGGCAGAGGGAAAGTGAGAAAAACCATATAGGTGGAGGTGACATGGGATACATATGGCAGGAGGTGAGAGGTGTAAGAGAAAAGGAGATATTACATCAAGCGAGAGTGGGAGACACATGGCCGGCAGGGATAGAAAGAGGAAAGGCACTGACATGACAACAGAGAGGGGACAAGTGAGTGGAATACATGTGTCGACAGGAGGCGAGGGCAGTAAGTGGTCTACTCGGACGGGGGGGAGGCAGTTAGTGGTTTAGTGCGGAAGGGACTTGAGTTAGCGAGGAGGTACCACGTTAGTGGGGGGACCATGCTCAAAAACCACCAACTCAGACCCCCCCATTAAAGGTAGAATGTCGGGGGGGATGTCTTATATGGATCCTACACCATAGATATGAGCGCGCAGATATCAGATGCCCATATCTACACACCCCTTAGCACATCGCTCCTGGGCACAAAACTTAGGATAAATAGTAAAAGTGGGTTTTTAGTCCCCCATTTTCCATTTTTTATCCATGGGGTTATTTCCTAAGGGAAAAAACTCCTCCATACAAACATATGTGATAACATGACCCAAGTTTGTTTGATGGATAATGGTATGAGTTTTGATATATTGGTAGGTAAGAATATTCTAGATGGATAATACATGTCATGCCATTTTCAGTGGTATGTGGAATGTCACATAACTCCTCACTGTTAGAGAGTTATGGCCATGTGAAGTTGGAGAACATGCATGAGTCATCTAGAATCCCTAAAAGGTTAAAGTATTCAAAGTGTTTACAAAGAATAAATGATTTAAATAATAAAGTGAAGTGATGAGTGTGCTATAAGTAAAAGAGGATGCAAAAAAATTATTTAAATAATAAAGTTAGTGGAGAAATCTCTAAAATAAGGAAAGTGGTTTGAGAGATTTTAGAAGGTAAATAATAAAGTGAAGTGATTGGTGTACTATAAGTCAAATTGGATACAAAAGAAATTATTTAAATAATAAAGTTAATGGAGAAATTACTAAGTGGACAAGCAGTTAGAAGTTGGTTAACCCTAAAATAAGGAAAGTGGGTTAAGATGGTTAAAATTTAACCCCTTGAGGAAGCTACATGAAAGTATAAATAAGAGGCAAGGCTCTCTCATTTTAATCACACTTGAATATCATTGAATATCTATTTTGTGAAAGGTTATTTGGGAAGGTGTTATTGATAGAGAATAAGTGTGGTAGGAAAAGTGCGGCAGGAAAATTGTGGTAGAAAACGTGTGGCAGAAAAAGTGCAATAGAAAAATAGCGGCAGAAAAAGTGCGGCAGAAAAATCGCAACAGAAAAAGTGTGACAGAAAAATCACGGAAGAAAAATCACAGTAGAAAAAGTTCGGCAGAAAAATCGCGGTAAAAAAAGTAACACAGAAAAATCGCAGCAGAAAAAGTGAGGCAGAAAAATCACGGCAACAACATGGTTGGGGCCTATTTATGAGAGATATGGCACATCTTGCTTCATGTATGTTTTGTGATCTAGGGTTTATCTCTTGAGATGGTATCGTATGATCATTATTGTTGCATATATCAGATTTGTTGAGGGATATCGTTGGTATTTTGTTGTTGGTATTTGGCATATGGGTATTGGTCTTTTGGTTGTGATGTGTTGTTGAAGTTGTTGGTTTAGCTTGAGGCTACATAAAAGTGAGGTTGTGGCACATGGTTTGATGTAAGGGTTTATGGTATTTGGTTTATGGATAGAGTGTTGAATTGTTAGATAACTTTTGATGGTTATATTGGTTTATGTCTTTGGTATATTGTTGAGGTACATGTTGGTTACATGGTCGAGACAAGTAGTTGATGAGTTGGCACATACGTGAGGTGTACAATTGATGAGTTGACACATAAATGAGGTGTATAGTTGATGATGTTGGTACATCTTGATGAGTCAAGGTTGATGCATGGTTGATGCATGGTACATGTTGGTTCAGGTTATTGGTATAGGTTGTTTGGTTCAGGTTGATTTGTATAGGTTGTTACAACTTATTTGTAGCATCCCCGACCATCAACCAACTTGCCGGGAAATGCTACTTCGCGGAAACATTCTCATACTTAAATATATAACATGAACTATTTATAAATAATAAGCATGAAATCAAATTAAGACATTTGACATGGATTTACTCCTATCATACAGACTTAAATAGAATTAAGAACAATTCAAACTAGCAACAGAATACATGATAATATTACAAGTATCATAGAACATACATTCTAATTAAGTACATAATTAAAACACATAATGATACTTATCTTTGAAACTGTAATACAACACCAACTGTGTGCAGACCTGTTGGCAGCCAATTCACATTTTTATACTATCCTTATAAGCTGCCTACACCAGAGTTTTGCAAACTTTGATTTTCGTTGCAATATTTGCAATAGAACGACACTATTTTTTATGTGTTTTCCCACTTGCCCTTGTTCTTGTTTTCACGACTGCAAGCATGAAAACTTTGATTTCAAAGTCATATTAAAAACGTCACTGGATTGTTATGATCGCTCGTGTTTATATGCTCATTGCGTTTTCAATTTACTTTTCGTTATACAGTTGACAAGACTCCAAGATCCTTATTCATTTGGCATTCTTTATTTGTTAATATGACTTCGTTTTACAAGACTGTGATGATATTCTTTTGATTGAGTTTGTGATGCATTGGTGATTTGATTTATATGTTCTTTCATCGATTTCTTTGACACATTGGTTTCATGAAAACACATTGGTGTTGTGGTTAGACCCTTGGTATAAATCATTTCATACAACACATAGTTCATATAATCGAACCCTTGGTGCGATTTCAAATTATTGCTTTGGTTTTAAAACTATGCTAATAGTTTTTCTTGCGCAAGTGTTTGGTCTGTAGAAAATTAGATACAAATTAATGTATTCCTGCGATTCTCCTGATCTAACAAGTTTTACTATTGTTAAATACATAATCGTTTCTACTATTACTTTTGTGGAAGCAATTTAAACCACGATCACAACCACAATGCACAAAGTGAAATATCAATAACACACAACACAGAAGTTTTACCAGAAAAGCATAAAGCTAAAAACCCCACTAGCATATATTATGTATATCATGAATCATGAAACAATATCATACAAAACTCTAATCCAAGAGCTCTCAGTACAATACAATCGTCTCACACTGTCATACACAAATTAGCAAATACATGCGCCAATTTTTGTGTCTAGATAGCCTGCCTCCTCTGCACAAACTCTGCAATCCGAATTCTCACAATAATCGAATGAATCGTTTGCACATGCTCATAAGCATATCCACTGCATGTGTGAACAAATCACAACTGATAGCCAACTGTCCCTTTCACTTGTTATCTCAACTGGTGTCCATTGGAA
>JZKD02S2090618.1:43076-59790 GCA_000966675.3 Picea glauca
TGAGTTTATCTTTGAGTGCCAATTTCCTATGGTCTCTACTGTTTTGGAACAGATCTGTCAAAACCTTCCACATTGCATATGGTGTGGTTTTCCCATGGAGACTTGAGACAATGTGTTCTCGTACTCCCTCCAACAGAATCCTCCTTGCCTTCTCCACTTTATTTTTCCATGCATCAAGATTTGCAGTGTCTGTCACATCCGGCTTAGGAACATCTGCGTCAATGTAACCCTTCAAGCCATTCTCTTCGAGCACTGCCTCCATCCTGTCCTTCCATGCAATGCAGTTAGAGATTCCCTCGAGTGCATACTCCAACCTCAAGCCATTGAAAGACATTTTTATCTTGAATCAAGTGTCGCACCAAGAAAATCTTGCAAATTTGAATGTTATCCAACCCAAAACTCAACCCCTTCACTTTCCCCTTGCCCTGGGAGGTTCACAACCTGCCTGAGACCAACCTGAGGGGAGTTCCCACCCTGCCTGTGTATAGCCTGCAAACGTGCCTATCAAGTTCGCACCCTGCTAGTGTATTCACCTGCGAGAATGCCCTGGAAGTTCACACCCTGCTCCACTGCTAGGGTGAGGGAAGTTCGCACCCTGCTAGTGTATTTTCCTGCGAGAATTCCAATGAAGTTCGCACCCTGCTAGTGTATTTGCCTGCGAGAATTTATGTTCTTGAAAACAATGGAAGTTTTCATTACTAGAGTTCGCACCCGGCTAGAGACGTGACCTGCGAGAATGAAATTATGTTCGCACCTCACTTCCGTGACTCCGTGGCCTCCATGGCTCTGATACCATGTAGAAAATTCGATACAAATTAATGTATTCCTGTGATTCTCCTGATCTAACAAGTTTTACTATTGTTAAATACAAAATTGCTTCTACTATTACTTTTGTGGAATCAATTTAAACCACGATCACAACCACAATGCACAAAGTGAAATATCAATAACACACAACACAGAAGTTTTACCGGGAAAGCGTAAAGCTAAAAACCCCACTATCATATATTATGTATATCATGAATCATGAAACAATATCATACAAAACTATAATCCAAGAGCTCTCAGTACAATACGATCGTCTCACAGTGTCATACACAAATTATAAAATACATGCGCCAATTTCCGTGTCCAGACAGCCTGCCTCCTTTGCACAAACTCTGCAATCCGAATTCTCACAATAATTGAATGAATCGTTTGAACATGCTCATAAGCATATCCACTGCATGTGTGAACAAATCACAACTAATAGCCAACTGTCCCTTTCACTTGTTATCTCAACTGGTGTCCATTGGAATGACATGCATGTAGTTAACCGTGGCAAGTCTTCAGTTGCATGCGAGTTAACTGATTGTGAATTAATGAATAGTTAATTCAATGAACTCGCACCAATACAACTAAGATTAACTCACTTAACTACACTTGTAATTTTGTTACAATTCCAAATCACTCAGTTATGAATGAGATAAGAGATTAATATTTATTGTCTAATTTAATTAAGGGAAAACTAAATTAGACACATGTTTCTTGTTGACTTTTCAACATGGTCGACGTATCATAGATTTTATTAATTGTTTAAATGGAATAGTTTTTAACCTATGAAATAATGGTGTGAATCATTGTATGCGCTGACGGTTGTACTATGGGATATGAATGTTTTGCATGGGCTGAACTAGCTCCACCACCTTCGCACGTTCTGTCATTAATGCTTTCTCCCTATCCCGATTCACCTTTGCTAGTTTTCGGGTAATCCTGTGAGCGTTCTGCCCCTGCGTATACTCTGTTCGAACCTTATCCCGTGCACCCTGCTCACCGTGTGGTCCTCTCTATGGCACCGGTGGTGCGCATAGAGCTGAATGGTAGCCAAGTTTTGTTGTTATTCGATAATGCTCGTAAGGATTTAGAAAACAGTGGTTGGATGGTGTTTATATAGAGGTTCGAGGTTTTTAACCTTTCGGTTGCCCAACAATTCGCCCTCACCTTTGATGGGTGCAGGGCTAAAATCGGCGACATACAGCTCGAGCTGAATGAGAAATTCATAATCTCTGCTACAGGACTAGCAGCTATAGGGGAAAGGTGGTTTAAAAACTCCGAAGTCGACGAGGTGTCGTGGCCTTTGCTATTCATATCACGAAAGGTTGTGTCTTGTGATAAAGGTATGCCTATTTCTACCCTCAAACCCAGGTGGCACAATCTTTTGGTGATTGTGAAACAATTTGCGACCTGTGAAGGTTGGTATGGCTTGGTTTTTCTGTATCACCTCTGATTATTGATGAATTTCATGGGATATCCTTTGAACATGTCGCATTACTTGCATATTCTTTACAATATGTCTAAAAGATTCAAGCGCGAGAAGGCTGATAGCATCCTTTCTCATCACGACTTGATTAAACTCATCGTCGTCCACCATTTGAGTTATCATGGCGATAATTGGCAAGCCTTTCTATCTAGAAATGGCTTTGCTAATATGGAGTCTGCTCAAATCGATAAGGTTGTGGTTAGTGAGACTATGGTCGGGCCACCCGTGCCATTTCATATCCTTCTACCCCATGCCAAACCCTTGGTTTTCCCTGACATCGACCTACCCAACATCATAACAGACAAGACTGAGGCTGTCAAGAAGCCTGTGAGTAAGAAAGTCAAGGGTAATCCTACTGTCGATATCAAGGGTAAGAAAAATGCTCGATTGATATCGAGACTTGCCCAGAATAAACCTAATCCAAATGTCGACCAAAAGCCCATAGTGTTGAGTGAGGACACAGACTCCGATATCAAGCGTTTCCTAGCTGAAGAGTACCCCTATTCCCATGGCCTATGCTCCAAGCAACCCTATGACTATGTCTCTAATTTACCCCCTTGCCTCAAAAACAACCCTAATTACCCGGGAATCAAGCTTCACAATGAAACCCCTGGTGGCTTAAAAAAACCCTCACCTGTGTTATCAAAGCTTGAGCAACCATCATGTATCCAATGTAACACTTGGCTAGAGAGTTATTACATTGGCATTCCCCTGTTGCAATCAAAGATCAAAGCATTAGAAGAATAGGTGACAGTGATGGCGAAGGAGAACCACAGGTTACAAGCCAGTGAGAAGAAACAAAAAACCACCGGTTCGATTGTCTTCAGGAATGTCGAAGAGGAAACAACCTTCATCGATTCCAAATTATCATGACTGAGTTGTTTTCTGATTGTCCAGGTATGAATTTCAATATGAATTTTTCTTTGTAAGTTTGCTTGAATTAATATAACGGATTCGGTTTTGCTTTCAAGTTAGCTCTGTTCGTTTTAATACATTTGAAATGATTATGTTATAGTTTGATCATCAAAAACGGTTATGTTGTGGATCCCGTACAGTAGATTTGTTTTACTTAACTCAAATGTAGCTATGATTTGGTTATGCTTTTGTCGTGCCCATCTTAGTATAAAAAATTGATTGGTTTTTTATTCGGTTTGGTTTGTTTTTGAATCAATTATGTTCGTCTGATTTAGGATAGTCGATTTGGTTTGATTTCGATTAGTTTCGTTTGTTCCTAATAGACTCAAAAAAACCATGTTGACTTTGATTTACCAGGAACGACTCTGTTTTGTATTGAATCAATATTCTCATTTGGATTTTGATTACATTCGATCTGTGCAGAAGATCTATTTGCTAAAATCGTGGAGCTGTGTTGATTCATAACGATTGTTTCAGCCCCAAACCGTTTCGATTCGTTCATGTTTGATTTGATTTGCAAATGATTGTTGCGTGCCACGATTAGTATGATCGTTTGTATATGTTTAATATAGTTATATCAATTTGAAAAAAGATCTTGTTGATTTCGTTTTGATTCGAAAATGAGTTTGTTAATGGATGAGGCGACATAAACTATTGCATGGAAAATTTGTTTAGCTGGTTACAGTTTGTGTCGATTTCAATTGGTTCATGAAAATAATTTCATTGCTGTCAAATTATCTGAGAGATTTTGTTTACCCTGAATTGGTGATAACAAATGTTGAACAAAGTTCATGTACCTCTGTTATCATTCGATTGATCACAATTTCATTTTCTCTCAAATTAGCATAACAATTTTGATTCAAATGATTCGTTTGGTTTCCAATTAACAATTAAATACTTGTTCAATAGTTTGAATATAATTATTTAAGATTTGAATTGGTTTTGAAATGATTCTGTATTCAATTTAGACCAGCTACAGAATCGCAAGATTCTATAGCTAGTCTTAAAAATTAGATTTTTGTCAATTTTATCAATAAAATATCCTCTAATCTTGTCTATTCTTGTCCTCTTTCTGGTGCATACAAATTTCAATGATCAATTGGGCATTTTGTAGTTGTTTAGGAGATACTTTGGATATGGTTTTGTTTTAGGTTGTTAGCTTGAGTCTAAAATAGAGATTTGGGATATTATCCCCAGATTTGTGTAAACTGTTTTGATAATTCCCACAGGGATGTTTTACCCTGTGGGAGGTCTTTAAATACTTGTTATTTTTTGTAATAAGGGTCATCATCATCATCATTGTGGGAGAACCAGACTATGGATTTATGATACAGACTGAGATGAAAGTTGATGTCTTGTAACAACTTTCACTTTCAATATATCAAACTTTTGTTTCAAGTTTTATTCATATCAGTTTGCAGTCGATTATAGACTACTTTAGCTATTGTAATTCATTGTAGGTTGATGTGACTTGGTTTATGTGTTATCCATATCTGATCTCTTTTATTATTTAAAAATACAACAATCACTCTATTTCAATTTAATGAATAAAGGTTTATCTTTTTCACCAATTGAATTGTTATGTACAAATTTTGCATAAGGATTTATCTGATTGCGATGATTTGTAAATTATAAGATTGTTGTAATTTTTTATGTCTTGTTTGTCCTGTTATTTATATTTGAAGAGTACAACTGCTTATAGTTTACGGGAATCTTACAAAGAATCTGGTGCGGCGGGTTTCCTCCCTCCGATCAGCTAAAACAATTATTGCATACAGGACAAACCTGAAGCGTTGCTTCAGGTCAGTTTGTTATTTAGTATTTGATAGTTAATTGGTTAGTATAATTTAAGTTGTTTAGTTAGATATATGTATAGTTTAGATTTGTAGTTAGAGTTATTATTTTAGTTTCTTAGTTTAGTTAGTTTTTATTTAATTTATTTCTCATAAAACTATAAAAAATAAAAAAAACAATAGTTTCACTGTCTTAGGACAGATTACAAATGACTTTTGCAGGTTTTCATTTAAATCTGCAATCTGTAAATATTGTATATTTGTAATTCGATCTGATTCTATTGATAATTAAACATTTACTTTTATAGGATTATAGTTGTATGATTTAGGTAATAGATTGTATATATGTATTTTAGATTTGTTATTTAGTTAGCTTTAATTATTGTTTTCATTTAGATTAGTTTCTTAGAGTAGTTTTCATTTGTTTTTCTAGGACTTAGATCGGCCAACGGTTCCACTAAACCCATCAGGGTGGGTTATCCCAAACGGCTTGGGTTATTTAGACAACCCCGGACTAGATCCACTCTTCCAGTTGGCGAGCGTTCATTTTCGCCCGTCAACAAATGACGCTAGAAGGAGGGCCTGGAATTAATTAATGGCATGAGGTGGTTGTAAGACTCCTCCACCACCTAATCGCTCACCTATAGTGACAAGAATTCATTTGAAGGATAACATTCCCCCTCAAACAACAACCACATCAAACGACGATCCACGGATCACAGTTGAGCCAGTAACCCCAAATCCTACAGGTGGTGACATACAAGAGATTGTCTGCCAATCTCTCATAAGAACACATAGTGCCTTAGCCCGTTTGAGGCAACCAAATTGATCATTGGACCAACCTTTAGATTTATCTGATATCAGAGAACAACTCGGAGGCACTAACCTCACTGTGAACCCTACAGATCCAATCCTCACTCCTGTTGTAGGAGGAACCAGGATACCACCTTCACCACCTCCATCATCCCCTTCTTCTTCTAAAGAAGACTCTTCTGACGAAGGCAGTTCCCCTTCTCAGCCTTCCACACCGAATACACCAATGGCCAACCAGAACAATCTTGCTAGACCTTGGTTCGACCAGGATGCGGTAGTCGTACCTGGAGATTAGCATCCCTTACCCAAACATCCAGAGAAGTGGCTTCCCAAGTTTGACCTTGACTCAAAACAGATCACTGAAGATCACATTAAAAAGTTTATGTTATCCATTAGACTCTGCAATGTCGAGCATGAAGACGTAGTCTATAGGTTGTTCCCCTATACTTTCGAGGGAAATGCCTCTACATGGTACTTTTCCTAGCAACCCCATACCATTGCGTCTTGGGAGAAATTCGAGTCATGCTTTCTGGAAAAATTCGGAGACGGTAAGCCTCTGGAAGTCCTAGTCATGGAGCTTTCTAACTTAAGAATGAACCCAAAAGAAAAAGTTAAATACTTTAATCAAATATTCTTAACACTTAAGAACCGAATCCCTACAGATTCCATGCCTGCCGACAATCTTATCATAGCATACTATACTAAAGCCTTGCATCAAAGTATAGCCATTTGGGTTAAACGATCTAAGAAAGCCACGTTGTTAGAGGCCTCCGAGGAGGCCAGCCATATTGAAAAATAAATACTTAGTCTAAAAGGCGCTACTAGCAACGAAACAAAAACTAGTTCATCTTCCAAAAAGAAGATCAAAATCCTGTCTAGACCTACTCAAAGTAAAACACAACCTGAAAGCTCTGATTTAGAAAACTTAACTAAAGTCATTCAAAAAATGTCGAATCAAGTTATAGATTTAAAAAATACAGCCAAAGAAGCTTCCTCGAGCAAATGGCCTTACAAAACCCCGTTCAGGAAGCCTTTTCCCACCAGCCGACCTAATCCAAATACCGAGGGTCCTAATCTAGAAAGTTTGCAATACGCCCTTCAAACAATTCTAGAAGCCCAGGATAACTTGATGCCTCCTGAGATTCTTGAGGAGGTTTTTGAACAAGAGACAGTTCAAGAAGAAGAGTCTTCTCCAAACATTTTTGGACACTTCTCGGATAGCATCTTTCAAGCTAACTTCGAGACAGTCCATCCCTATAATACTAGGAGTAAGACAACAAACAAACCTTCTGCCGAAAATACTACGACTTTGCCTCCAAAGAAATCTAAACTAACCGAGACTAAACAGAGTCATGTAAAACCAAACTTAGATTATGATTTAGTTGAAGATCTTAAAAATTTAAGGGCTAACATTTATGTTTATGAGTTATTGAAATTTCCATTTCTGCTACAAAAAATGTTACAGAATATCTCAGAGAATGGAAAAAATGGTAATTCAAGTGGTAACAAGGTTGTTCAGAACAAATTCCCTCAGAAGACTTGTACTAAGAACAATCATGATCCTCACGATAAAGGAAGCCTTCCTGTAAGTAATGTAAATAATGTAAATAATGTAGATAAACTAGCTTTAGAAACTGCGAGTAAAAAGCCACAAACTACCACCCTTAGTACTCGCAAAAATGTACCTCCATTTTTGTTAACTTTCAAAATATTTAATAGAAATGTGCCCAATTGTATGGTAGACTCAGGAGCATCATCCAATGTGATGCCATGGTCTGTGTGTCAGAAGATTAACGTTGAAATTGAACCATCCACTTTAAAAATCATACAACTTGATCGAACCAGTGTTAAAGTTATAGGGGAATTAAGAAATGTGCTTATAATATTATCGTCTAATCCCAAGGTTCATCAAGTTATTGATATTATTGTTGTGGATATTCCATAAGTGTATGGTCTGTTTTTAAGCAGGGACTGGTCGGAGCAGCTACACAACTATTTCGCGATAGATTGGTCTCACCTGTGGCTTCTAGAAAACGGCAAGCCTAACAAGATCAAGGTAAATCGTGAACGCTACCTTAAGTTCACAGTCACAGATTTGAATGATCCCAAAGAACCATTTACACCTTCTGTCGATTCACCCAAAATACAAGGGATGGATACCTTTTTTGGCAATTTCATGGTCGAGGCTTCAGCTGTCACCAACCCAGAACAACAATCCAAGATTGTGGCATATGTGTAGACAACAACTTCTACACAACGGTCTCATGAACCTGATAAAAATCAAGTTTGGTCTCTTTATTTCGACGGGTCAAAGTCTAAGGAAAGAGCTGGTGCAGGCTGCGTTATTATCGATCTGGCAGGTAACAAAACATTGATTGCATGTAGGCTAGAGTTTGAATGTACTAACAACACAGAATAATATGAGGCTTTACTATAGGGCCTCATAAAATCTTTAGATATGAACATTCAAAACTTGACCGTCTTTGGCGATTCTGAAATTGTGGTTAGACAAGTAAGAGATTCTATCCACTGTCTATCTCTGCATATTAAAAGATACCAATCCGAGGTATGGAATTTAATGAATCAATTCTCTGCTTTCAATATAAATTCTATTCCTAGATTGAATAAATATGAAGATGATCTATTAGCTAACGTAGCTTCCAAACTCTTTTCTGCAGAAGGCTTGTCCCCAGATACATTCTTCGCCAAGCTGTTGTTCAGACCATCAGTTCCCGACAACATCACGAACTGGAGAGTCTTCGACGATGATCACCAAATCATTATATTTCTGTACATGGAAGAAACTTTTCAAGGCACGGTGATCGACGAATGCACTCACGACGACAATTTGCACGATTTCATGGTAATACCAGATCTGAGAACTCCTGAATCTACATCGGACATGGTAAATTCGATCCCTAAATCTGTAGTTAGATTAGAGAAATTTTACGATCTTCAAGATAAATTCAAAAAATCGGTCAACTGTAAAACCAATAGTTCCTCGTTATCATATGAAAAAGTAAACTTAGGAACTAATGACAATCCGCAGTGCATTAATCTAGGGGTAGGATGTTCTGAACAAGAAAAAGTTGCATTTATTAAATTGTTTAAATAATTTAAAGATGTTTTTGCATGGACGTATGATGACCTTAAAACTTTCGACCCTAACATCATACAACATGTCATTCCTATGAAACCCCAAACCTTACCCTTTCAACAAAAATTGAGAAAAATGCACCCTAAGCTCGAACCGACCGTAAAAAAAAAATTAAATAAACTCTTGAATGCTAAGATAATTTTCCCTGTTAGGCACACTCGATGGGTTTCTAACCTTGTCCCTGTCCAGAAGAAAAGTGGAGAAATCCGAGTATGCATCAATTTCTGAAACCTTAATAGAGTGTCTGATAAAGACAACTACCCTGTCCCACCCATGGAACATGTCCTTGAACAGATATCTGGTTCTGAGAGGCTGTCCTTATTGGATGGTTTCTTAGGGTACAACCAAGTCTTGATGTCTCCTCCAGACCAACTTAAAACTACCTTCCGCACTCCATGGGGAACCTACGCTTACAGAAAAATGACCTTTGGATTGATTAATGCCAGTGCCACTTTCCAGAGAGAGATGGACATCGCTTTCGGAGGCTTAATCAATCAGTCCATTGTAGTTTAATTAGATGATGTTACTGTATTTTCTAAAAACAAAACCGATCATCTAGCTCATTTACGAGTTGTTCCACAACGATGTCGTAAATACGACATTTCCTTGAATCCTAAAAAATCCATCTTTGCAGTAGAACAAGGTAAACTCTTAGGATTTATTGTGTCAAGCAAAGGGATGATTATCGACCCCGAAAGGACTTAGGTCATCTCGAAACTTCCCCCTCCTACATCCAAAAAGTCTATCCAGTCTTTCTTAGGCCAGATTAACTTTGTGAGGAGGTTTGTCCCCAGCTTCTCCAAAATGGTCAGACCTTTGCAGAACCTAATTAAGAAAGACGCCCAATATCGTTAGTGATCCCTAGAAAATCAAGCTTTTAATTCAATAAAAAATGCCATAATAGATGCTCCTTCTCTCATGAGCCTTGACTTTTCTCAAGACTTTACACTCTACACTTTTGCTTCTGACCATTCTTATGCTGCAGTCCTAACTCAAAAGAATGTTGAAAACAATGAAGTACCCATTGCCTTTATGATATCTGCTTTCAAAGGTGCTGAACTTAATTACCCAGTGGTAGATCAACAAGCCTACACTGTTTTCAAAGAAGTCAAGCACTTCCGGTCTTATCTTTTGAAATTGAGGACGAAATTTATTGTCCCTTACCCAGTCATCAGGAACCTGTTAGTACAGAAGGAACTAGGTGAAAAGAGGGCTAACTGGGTTACCTCCTTGCAGGAGTACGACATAGAAATTACCCCAACATAGATAGTGAGAGGCCAAGGGTTATGCAAGTTAGTTGCTGACTCAACAGTGGGACAGCAAGAAGAAAATGATATGTCAAATCTAGGACAACATGATCAAAATACAATCTGCTGCACACAAAACTCTGTTAGTCATTGGTATGACGATATAAAATTCTGTCTTGAACATGGGTCAGCCCCCTGTCACCTGGATCCCACTAAAAGAAGAGCGTTAAGATTAAAGTCTGCCTCCTTTCATTTGGTTAATGGTATTCTGTTTCGTCAAAATTTTGATGGCATACTGATGTGCTGTCTTGAGAAAGACGAAGCAGAAAAAGTCTTACTAGAATTGCATGCAGGAGAAGCTGGTGGTCATTTTGGTGGTGACACCACTTCCCATAAAGTTTTGCGAGACGGTTATTACTAGCCCACGCTTTTTAGAGACGCCCATGCCTTGTGTCGTAAGTGTACTATTTGTCAGAAAGCGTCAGGGCGATTACAGAAACCAGCCTTTCCTTTGTAGCCCATTTAAGTAGACTCTCCTTTTCAGTAGTGGGGCCTTGATATCATAGGTCCAATCAGCCCACCATCCTCACAACAGCATAAGTTTATCATAACAAACACAAATTATTTCACCAGGTGGTCTGAAGCTGCCGCATTAAGAACTGTGAATACCAGTCAGGTAATTTCCTTTTTAAATTCAAATATTATCACTCGTTTTGGTATCCCTGACTGCTTAGTATTCAATAACTCTTCTTATTTTTCGTCTCTTGAGATGAGCGAGTTCTCTTTAGAAAAAGGAATCAAATTGAAATATTCTACTAGCTATTACCCTCAGGGCAATGGATTGGAAGAATCAACAAATAAGAACTTGATTAAAATCATCAAGAGAACGGTCGCTGAAAATCACAAAAACTGGCATAATGCACTGTTAAACGCGATTTGGGATGACAGGGTAACACCAAAAAATATTGTAGGTAACTCTCCCTTCTTTCTCGTTTATGGAAGAGAAGCAATTTTTCCACCACACATTCTTCTCCCTTCACTTCAGCTATCGCAGAAAATACAAGAAGAAGACTGTCCCCATTTGGAAAACCGAATTAACGCTTTGATGAAGCTAGAAGAGGTAAGAGCCCAAGCTAAACGGAAGTTAGATCAGCATCAACTAGTAGTTAAAAGCTTGTTCGATTCTAACTCTGCCTCTGATAGGAACTTCGAAGTAGGTGATCTCGTCCTAAAATGGGACAAACCGCATGAGGGAAAGGGAGAGCACACGAAATTTCAAAACTTATGGCTTGGATCGTTTTTAATTGCTAAGAAGTTGGGTTCTAGCTCTTTCCAATTGCAGAATCTAGAGGGGCAGCCTGACACCTATCCGGTGAATGGCCAATCTCTAAAAAGCTATTTTTCTTGATGACAACTCTTTGTATACTATGTACATATTCTTCTTTTGTTTGTTTTTCTTTGTTGTTTTGGTTTTGATTTCTCGTTTACGCTTATCAGTTTTTGTTTTTACACATACCTTCATGTTGAACTATTCAGACAAAGAAAACAGAAAATTCCTTCACTGAAATGATTGCTAAAAAATTGTATAAACATCAATTGTATACTTCTGAAATTTACATCTGTGTTGGCAAAAAGTTTGTTGTTTGAAAGAAGTTAACTGATTTCGATCTCTGAGTGAAGCCTGTCATGATCATCTATTATATTTTACGCTGTCCCTATTCCTTAAGGGAATGACTCAGAAGATGTTTCCCTGCCTTAGAAAGTTGGTTCTGTAAATAAAACATCGTTGGATCTTAATAAAGGACAGTTCTAAAAAAATTTGTTGAGGTCTGTAAAAAATATGTTAAAATATCATAATTTTCAGCGTCACCCCGCTCGACTATATATCTTTAAAAAAACAAAATAAATTAATAAAAGGGATGTGGGAAGTGCTTGTAAACCCACCGGGATGCTGAACAGGTCTGTTGGCAGTGGGTAAATGCATGCATGATGCCAAGACATCTTCGTCGGGGTACTGAACAGGCCTGCTAGCAGAAAAGCAATGTCGGGTATATGAAAATTTACAAATATGAAACCTCTTACCTTAAAATGTCCTTTATTTTGATCCGGAATTTCTTGGCAGGATACAGATATCAGAGTGGGTTAAATGGAAACCCTGTCGAGGCTATGGACGCCTGCTGGAAGCAATGGCTCTGTCAACAGTATTAGGGATTTTATCTTTAATATCGTGGATCGCTTGTCTCAAGACTGTTATCAGTTTTCATCCTTTAAACACTGCTGGAATATTTGGTTAATGATGATGTTTATACGATTTTCTGGTTGTTATTTTTGGAGTTAGAATTTTTTATCCTAATCTGAATTTGTTCTTTTGGCAGAGATAACTACTTCTACCAGTGTGTCGCCATTGTTGGCACCCAATTTGCATTTTTATACTGTCCTTATAAGCTGCCTACACCAGAGTTTTGCAAACTTTGATTTTCGTCGCAATATTTGCAATAGAACGACACTATTTTTTATGCGTTTTCCCACTTGCCCTTGTTCTTGTTTTCATGACTACAAGCGTGAAAAATTTGATTTCAAAGTCATATTAAAAATGTCACTGGATTGTTATGATCGCTCTTGTTTATATGTTCATTGCGTTTCCGATTTACTTATCGTTATACAATTGACAAGACTCCAAGATCCTTATTCATTTGGCATTCTTTATTTTTTAATATGACTTCGTTTTACAAGACTGTGATGATATTCTTTTGATTGAGTTTGTGATGCATTGGTGATTTGATTTATATGTTCTTTCATCGATTTCTTTGACACATTGGTTTCATGAAAATACATTGGTGTTGTGGTTAGACCCTTGGTATAAATCATTTCATACAACACATAGTTCATATAATCGAACCCTTGGTGTGATTTCAAATTATTGCTTTGGTTTTAAAAATATGCTAATAATTTTTCTTGCGCAAGTGTTTGGTTGACGTATCATAGATTGTATTAATTGTTTAAATGGCACATTTTTTAACCTATGCAATAATGGTTTGAATCGTTGTATGCGTCGGTGGTTTTACTATGGGATATGACTATTTTGCATGGGCTGAACTAGCTCCACCACCTTCGCATGTTCTGTCATTAATGCTTTCCCCCTATCCTGGTTCACCTTTGCTAGTTTTCGGGTAAGCCTATGAGCATTATGCCCCTGCGTATACTCTGTTCGAACCCTAGCCCATGAACCCTGCTCACCGTGTGATCCTGTCTATGGAACAAGTGGTGCGCATAGAGCCGAATACTAGCCAAGATTTGTTGTTATTTGATAATTCCCGTAAGGATTTAGAAAACAGTGGTTGGCTAGTGTTTATACAGAGGTTTGAGGGTTTTAACCTTTCGGTTGCCCAACAATTCGCCCTCACCTTCGACAGGTGTAGGGATAAAATCGACGACATACAGCTCGAGCTGAATGAGAAATTCATAAGCTCTGCTACAGAACTAGCAGCTACAGGTGAAAGGTGGTTTAAAAACTCCAAAGTCGACGAGGTGTCATGGCCTTTGCTATTCATATCACGAAAGGTTGTGTCTTGTGATAAAGGTATGCCTATTTCTACCCTCAAACCCAGGTGGCACGATCTTTTGGTGATTGTGAAACAATTTGTGACCTGTGAAGGTCGGTATGGCCCTGTTTTTCTGTATCACCTACGATTATTGATGAATTTCATGGGATATCCTTTGAACATGCCGCATTACTTCTTGCGCAGTATTTACAAGATGTCTAAGAGATTCAAGCGCGAGAAGGCTGATAGAATCCTTTTTCATCATGGCTTGATTAAACTCATCGTCGTCCACCATTTGAGTCTTCATGGTGATAATTGGCAAGCCTTTCTATCTAGAAATGGCTTTGCTAATCCGGAGTCTGCTCAAATCGATAAGGTTGTGGTTAGTGAGACTATGGTCGAGCCACTCGTGCCATTTCATATCCTTCTACCCCCTGCCAAACCCTCGGTTTTCCCTGACATCGACCTACCCGACATCATAACAGACAAGATTGAGGCTGTCAAGAAGCCCGTGAGTACGAAAGTCAAGGTTAATCCTACTGTCGACAACAAGGGTAAGAAAAATGCTCGATTGATATCGAGACTTTCCGAGAATAAAACTAAGCCAAACATCAACCAAAAGCCCATAGTGCTGAGCGAGGACTTGGAATCCGATATCAAGTGTTTCCTAGCTGAAGAGTACCCCTATTGCCATGGCCTATGCTCCAAGCAACCCTATGACTATGTCTCTAATTTACCCCGTTGCCTAAAAAACAACCCTAATTCCCCAGGAATCAAGATGCACAATGAAACCCTTGGTGGCTTAAACAAACCCTTGCCTGTGTTTTCAAAACCCGAGCAACCATCATGTATCCAATGTAATGCTTGGCTAGAGCATTATTACATCGACGTTCCCTTGTTGCAATCAAAGATCAAAGCATTATAAGAACAAGTGACAGTGCTAGTGAAGGAGAACCACAAGTTACAATCCAGTGAGAAGAAACAAAAAACCACCAGTTCGATTGTCTTCAGGAATGTCGAAGCGGCAACAACATTCGTCAATTCCAAATTATCATGACCGAGTTGTTTTCTGATTGTCCAAGTATGAATTTCAATATGAATTTTTCTTTGTAAGTTTGCTTGAATTAATATAACTGATTCGGTTTTTCTTTCAAGTTAGCTCTGTTCATTTTAATACATTTGAAATGATTATGTTATAGTTTGATCATAAAAAACGGTTATGTTGTGGATCCTGTACAGTAGATTCGTTTTACTAAACTCAAATGTAGCTATGATTTGGTTATGCGATTTTGTCGTGCACAACTTAGTATAAGCAATTGATTGGTTTTTTATTCGGTTTGATTTGTTTTTGAATCAATTCTGTTCATCTGATTTAGGATAGTCGATTTGGTTTGATTTCGATTAGTTTCGTTTGTTCCTAATAGACTCAAAACAACCCTGTTGACTTCGATTTACCGGGAATGACTCTGTTTTGTATTGAATCAATATTCTCGTTTGGATTTTGATTACATTCGACCCTTGCAGAAGATCTATTTTCTAAAATCATGGAGCTGTGTTGATTCATAACGATTGTGTCAACCCCAAACCGTTTCGATTCGTTCCTATTTGATTTGATTTGCAAACGATTGTTGCATGCCACGATTAGTATGATCGTTTGTATATATTTAATATAGTTATATCAATTTGAAAAACGATCCTGTTGATTTCGTTTTGATTCGAAAAAGATTTTGTTAATGGATGAGGCGACATAAACTATTGCATGGAAAATTTGTTTAGCTAGTTACAGTTTGTGTCGATTTCAATTGGTTCATGAAAATAATTTCATTGCTGTCGAATTATCTGAGAGATTCTGTTTACCCTGAATTGGTGATAACAAATGTTGAACAGAATGCATGTACCTCTGTTATCATTCGATTGATCACGATTTCGTTTTCTCTCAAATTAGCATAACAATTTTGATTCGAATGATTCGTTTGGTTTCCAATTAACAATTAAATACTTGTTCAATAGTTTGAATATAATTCTTTAAGATTTGAATTGGTTTTGAAATGATTTTGTATTCAATTTAGACCAGCTACAGAATCGCAAGATTCTATAACTAGTCTTAAAAAATAGATTTTTGTCAATTTTATCAATAAAATATCCTCTAATCTTGTCTATTCTTGTCCTCTTTCAGGTGCATACAAATTTAAATGATCAATTGGGCATGTTGTAGTTGTTTAGGAGATACTTTGGATATGGTTTTGTTTTAGGTTGTTAGATTGATTCTAAAATAGAGATTTGGGATATTATCCCCAGATTTGTGTAAACTGTTTTGATAATTCCCACAGGGATGTTTTACCCTGTGGGAGGTCTTTAAATACTTGTTATTTTTTGTAATAAGGGTCATCATCATCATCACTGTGGGAAAACCAGACTATGGATTTATGATACAGACTGAGATGAAACTTGATGTCTTGTAACAGCTTTCGCTTTCAATATATCAAACTTTTGTTTCAAGTTTTATTCATATCAGTTTGCAGTTGATTATAGACTACTTTAGCTATCGTAATTCATTGCAGGTTGATGTGACTTGGTTTATGTGTTATCCATATCTGATCTCTTTTATTATTTAAAAATATAGCAATCACTCTATTTCAATTTAATGAATACAGGTTTATCTTTTTCACCAATTGAATTGTTATGTACAAATTTTGCATAAGGATTTATCTGATTGCAATGATTTGTAAATTATAAGATTGTTGTAATTTTTTATGTCTTGTTTGTCCTGTTATTTATATTTGAAGAGTATATCTTCTTCTAGTTTACGGGAAGCTTACAGAGAATCTGGTGTGGGTTTCCTCCCTCTGATCAGCTAAAACAATTATTGCATACAGGACAAACCTGAAGCGTTACTTCAGGTCAGTTTGTTATTTAGTATTTGATAGTTAATTGGTTAGTATAATTTA
>JZKD02S2090618.1:77832-89474 GCA_000966675.3 Picea glauca
CAAGATTGGTAACAATGCTTTTCGTTTAGATTTGCCTCCTTATATGCAGATGTATGTAGTTGTTAATGTTGAGAATTTGAAGTTGTATGAGCCTCCTTTGATTGATGATCAAGGAAAGAATGTTCATATTCCTTCCATAGCTGATTTTTCTCCAGAGTATCTAACAGAACTGCGGGAAGATACTATCCTTGGCAGGAGAATGCGAACTTCAAAACGAGGAAATGTGGAGTATCCTCGAGTTCGTCTTAAAGGGACGAATCCAAGAAAGGCCAAGTGGATTGAGGTTGGAAGGGTGAGGAAACTTTAACCTCATCTTCACATATACTGAAAATAGTATTTTGGAGGTCCAAAAGCTTCCCAATGGGGAGGTGTGATCAGGGGATCAAATTTTTCTCAAAAATTCAAAGTGCTCAGAATCGCTTCAAACTGGACAAAAGCGCAGGCCTTGTCGTTTCGAACCCAACGCAACTCGTTTTGTCTCAAACGGACATCGGGAGCGAGATATATAGCAATCTGTTCATTAAGTCAAACAGGCAAAAAAATTTGATGCTGATTGTACAGTCCGTACAAGCTGACGTGGCAGAGTCGTACGGCCGTACATGTGGTGACATGGCAGTGAATTTTTGCATGAAAGTTGGTCGAATGGGAAGCCGACATGTGGAACTGCTTGGGCAAGTGATTGGGTGCCATGTGTCCCAATCATGGGCTGCCACGTGGCACCCCGGTATTGGTTGATTGTTATATGTAAAATGTATTGGAGTCCGTGGGGTTCGACCCTCGGACCTCCCCACCACATAAGCTTTCACAACATCTACCCGACCGTTGTACCGCCATTTGTTCCTTGTTATATATGTGTGTTTTATTACATTTGAATTCACATATTTTTGTATATGGCGGGGGGGTCAGGTCGGGGCTTAGCCCCGGCCCACGGTCTTATTATTTCATATGTGACCATACCATATAGAGCGGGGGTTTGTGTATTACAGAGCGTGTATTTAAATATCCATACAACCATGCCATATGCCCTCTATGAAAATGGTGCACAGTTTGTGTTATGAGCCACGGTTATATGGTTTATGCATATGACCACACGTAGCGCGGAAGGGGCTTAAGTTTGGTTTTCAACGGTTGGCAATGGTTAAAGCCCGCAGTCCTATTGTAACTACCTATGTGCCTAGGTGTTAGGAAGTTAGGGGATGGCGTTCCCTTAACCATCCTACGGTTTGCATCGTTGGCGCAGTTGCGCCCGGTGCTAGGTTTTCACGCTATTTATTGCGTGTGTGCCAGGTTCAATTGACAAGGGTGCAATTTGTAGATGCAGATACAACAAGCTTGAAGGGGGAGACTTCCAGGAGGCCTAACTTCTTCATTTTTTGACCGATTGAGGTGATGAAAGAGTCCAGACAGGGGTTTTGGATGCTCTGAAGCCATTGGAGCAGTCGGTTTGTCAGTTTGAGCATTGTAAGCCATGTTTTTGAGCACTTTTGAGAAATTAATAATAATGATCCATTGGAAGTTGGACCAGGAGATGTAGCCCAAGATAGGGGTGAACTACTTTATCAATTGTTGTGTTTATGTGCTTATGTTCGTTGATTATGTTGTTGTCTATGTGTATATTGCATGAGTAATCCCTTAATATATGTGTTGCAAACTGATCCATTTTCTTTAAACACATAACATTTACATTGCAATAATTTCAAGTATTTCAAATTTTCTTCATTTTTAGATCAAACACACATGGCATAGACAATTTCTTAGGTTTCACAGAAGACATGGGTCGGCTTCAGAGGTGCGTGGCTATGTAGACGTACAATGTAGGGACAAAACGGTTCTCAAGAATGATTCTAGTGAACTCAGGCATAGTATGGAAGGTTAACAAAATGACTGAGGTGACTAATTTCGGGTCTTAGGTGCATGGGTGAACATTTCGAAGGACAAATATAGAAGCCACGAAATTCATAGGAATACAATAGTCAACTTTTAGTTCTAGTTTTCAGGATTTCATGGTAGGAAAATTAAGCAGAGGTCGATCATAGACTCCCCACGGTTGAGACAACCGACGACAAAATGGAGGACTAACCCCCATCTTGGCTCAATTCTTGGGTTAAATTTGATGTGTCTGGGCTGACACATGTCGCCCATGAAGCTGCATGCATTCCATCAAGTATTATTTCCCTTTTTCACATGTTTGGGTTGCATGCATTGCCTCTCCCGGGACTTAGGATAAAACCATACCTTTCACACCACTTTGGAATAATAATAAATTATTATTCCTAAGGAATTAATCCCTCAAGATTATCCCCTTTTCCTACCTCTCATCCCCCTCTCCCTTACCCATACTATGGAATATTAGGCCCCCATCACTCTTTCTTCATGGTCAGTCAGCACAGAACGACGTTTATACATTATATTAATGATCTACATAATTACATATACAAAATCTAGCTCATGCCCCTAACACTTGGGATCTTTGGTCTAATAAACACATAATCCCACCAAATTATCAATACTCATCTCACCAGCCTACAAAACATGATTATAATTCATAAACATGATTATAATTCATAATATAATTGGGGCACTACCGGGGGATATTACAATCTCCTCCCCTTATTTTTTCATTGTCCTCAATGCAATTCTCTACACAACATCAACAAGCTTTTCAAAATATTCAAAAAGATGCGGGTATTCTTCCCCCATAGCATCCTCATGCTCCCATGTCACATCCTCAGGACCGTACCAGGTCCACTAGACCTTTACAATCCCTATGGCTCGATTCCGAAGCTGTTTGCTTTTCCATTCCAATATGCGCACAGGATGCACTTGCAAGACACCTTATTGCTCCACCTAAATAACATTCCAATCAATAACATGATTAGCATCAGTTATATATTTCTTAAGCAATGAAACATGAAATACATTATGTACGATCATGGATGCAGGTAATGCAAGCATATATGCAACTGTCCCAATCCTTTCTAGGATTTCAAATGGCCCACAAAACCTGGTTGCCAACTTGGCATAGTTTCCCAGCGTCAGGGAGCTTCTATTGGCTTTTAATTTCAGGAAAACATGGTCACCCACTTTAAACTCTATGTGGTTTCTATTCTTATCAGAATAAATTTTCTTCCTATCTTGGGAAGCCTTCAAATTCTGCTTAATTTTTAGCATTTGTTCTTCCATTTCCTTGAGAAACTCTGGCCCAACTATTTCCCTATCAGCTGGATTATCCCAACTTACTGGAGTTTTTCACTTTCTTCCATAAAGTGATTCAAATGGTCTCATCTTCAATGATGCTTGATACCCATTGTTGTAGGTGAATTCTACCAAGTTCATGTAGTCTTCCCATTTCGATGGTTTGTCCATCACATACATCCTTAGCGTGTCTTATATTACTCTATTTAGCCTCTCTTTATTTCCATCAGACTCAGGATGATAATATGTACTGAAGTTTAGATTCATTCTGAACCCTTTGAATAACCCTTTCCAGAAATTTGAGGTGTATTTCGGGTCTCTGTCGGACACAATTGTCTTGGGAATTCGTGCAATCATGCCACCTCCTTCATAAGACGCCAACGACATTTGTTTCCGTGTGAGTAGTCTTTAACGGAATTAAATGGGCATATTTCGTAAGATTATCCACCACCACCATGATTGAATCGTGTTTCTTTTCGGTTCTGGGCAATCCGGTGATGAAATCCATTGTCACCACTTCCCACTTCCACTCAAAAATGGGTAAAGGTTGCAGCATCCCTGCTGGATGCATGTGCTTAGCTTTAACCTTCTGTCACTCCATACATCTGATGATGTATTCAACAATCTCTTTCTTTATACCTATCCAAAAGTAATGGCTCTTGACTGTTACCATAGTTTTTTGATATCCAGGGTGCCCTGCGTAAGGCACATTATGCATTTCATGCAAAATCATAAGTTTCATGTCCTGGACATTAGGTACATAAATTATGTTCTTGTACATAAGTGTTCCATCGATTTCCAATTTATAATTTTCCACTTGTTGTGGCATCTCACCTTGTTGTAGCTTTGCTACCAGTTCCATGTACTACAAATCTGCATTTGCATCTTCCAAAATTCTTCATTTTATAATAGTTTGGTACATGGTAATGGTTGTAGCATGTAATTCATGTACTCTCCTACTTAGTGCATCAACCACTTTATTCTCCTTCCCTTTGATATGCTAGATATCAAAATCGTACTCACACAGAAACTCCATCCACCTACTCTGCCTAACATTCAAGGTTGGTTGGCCAATCAAATACTTCAGACCATTATGTTTTGTTCTTAGTTCAAACCTCCTTCCCATGAGGTAATGCCTCCATTTCTTTAGAGTGTGTACTATTCTTTCCAACTCCAAATCATGATTTGCATAGTTCCTTTTGTGCTCTTTCAACTTTCTAGATTCATAACAGACTACAAATCCATTCTGACTGAGGAATCCTCCCAGTCCTTCTTTGCATGCATCTATGCACACCACAAAATCTTCATTTGGATTTGTAATCCTCAGGATTGGAGCACTATTTAGAAATTGCTTCAATCACTGAAATCGTTTCTCACAATCTTCTGTCCACTGAAACTTCTTCTCATTCCTTTGCAAGTAATTGATAGGGTGAGCTATCCTCGAGAACCCTGCGATAAACCTTCTATAATAACCTGTTAGACCCATAAAGGATATGAATTCTATCACATTCCTTGGCGCTGACCATTCTCTAATGGCCTCAATCTTCTCAGGGTCTACAACTATCCCATCCTTTGAAATAATATGCCCCAAGTAATGGATCTGCTCCTGATAAAATGAGCACTTTCTCAACTTGCCATATAGTTGGTACTATCTTAGCACCTGCAACACCATCCTAAGATGTTTTTCTTGATCTTCCCTTGAATTGGAATATACCAGAATGTCATCCAGGAATACTATGACAAACATGTCTAGATAGTCCCTGAATACACCATTCATCAGGTACATAAAAACAATGGGTGCGTTTGACATCCCAAACGACACCACTGTGGACTCGTAATGACCATAACTTATTCTAAAGGAGGTATTGATTATGTCTTCATCATTTATCCTTACCTGGTGATATCCCGACTTGAGGTCTATCTTTGAAAATATCTTCGCATCCTTCAACTGATCGAAGAGTTCATGAATCCTCGGTAGAGGATATTTGTTCTTTACAATTGCTTTGTTCAATTGTCTCAAATCGATACACAATATCAATGTCCCATCCTTATTCTTCATGAACAGGACCAGGGCACCCCAAGGTGACACACTTGGGTGTATATACCCCTTCTTCAGAAGCTCTTCAAGCCGCAGTTGTAGTTCTTTCAGCTCTGACGTACTCATTATGTAAGGAGTTTTTGACACTGGAGTTGCTCCAGGAATTAAGTTTACATAGAATTCTATATCTATTTTTGGAGGTAGTCCTGGTACCTCCTAGAATATATCCTTAAACTCCTTTAGTACCGCATGGTCTTCTATCTTTGACACCTTATCCTCATTTTCTTCCTCCAAGTGGGTTGCAAAAAATTGACAGCCTTTCCTGAAGCATTTCTTTAGCTGCATTGCTGAGATTTCTCTGACAACAACAACTCTAGGAATTCCTTGGCCTATTTTCTAATCTCCTTCTTTATCCAAGAAAGTGAATGCCTTATTACTAAAGTCCAAGATGGCATGGTGTTGTTCCAACTAGTCCATCGTGATCAGACAGTCATAAGACCCTAAAGGAAAAATATTCAATTCAGCCTTTGTGCTCAATCCCTTCATATCCACTGGACAAGACTTAACTAGCTCAGTGACATTTATCTTGGTTCCTGTAGCTAGCTACACTAACCAATGCTTTTCATGTTTTCTTCTCAAAAAATGAAAACTTCCCACCACTCTAGGATCTATATAACTATGGCTAGCCCCCAAATCAATTAAAATAGTAAATGGTTGGTTGTTAATCATACCTTCCACTTCAATCATGTGCGACTGATATTAAGCTTGCTTTTTGTCCAAGGATGCATAGATCCTTGGAATTCTACTGCTCATTTCCCCCACTATTTCATCCGGTTGTACATTGTGGACATCTCTCACTTTATCATTTATGTGGGGGCAATCTCTATACCTATGGTTTTCTTTACAACCCCAACATTCCATAGGTGGCGGTCTTGGAATTTTCCCACCTACTTCAACCTTCTTGGGCTCTCTAAATGATGGTTGTCCTTGAGGATTGTTTCTTAAAAAGGGTTTCTTAGTTCCTTTCTTCATCTGATCCATCTTTAATTTCTTCTTGTCTTCCCAAGCCTTCCAGAAAGTAGGATTCTCTCTTTGTTGCTCATATAAGCATTTCTCTCTTCTTATCATTTCTTCCATAGTTTTTGGGTCATCATACTAGATCTTGTCCCCAATGGAAGGTGGTAGTCCTCTCAGATACCTTTGAATCTTGACAGTATCATCCTTGATGAACGAAACATACTTCAGTAATTCCAAAAACCTTCGTTCGTATTCATCAATGGACATGCTGCCCAGCTTGAAGTCAAAGAACTCTTTCAAATTTCTGTCATAGTATATTTTAGTCAAGTATTTCTTCTCAAAATATCTCTTGAATTATTTCCAAGTGCTATATTTCTCTCTAATGTGTTGCACCTGCACAAGACGATCCCACCACATGGATGCCTTTCCCTTCAGTTGATACATTGCAATTCTTCCTTCTGCAGGAGAGGAATAATTTTGCAGTTGGAAATATGTCCTCATTCCAAGCAACCAAGTTTCGACATATTCCTCCTTATTATGCTCTCCATTGAACGTAGGAGTCTTAATCTTGTTCATCTCTCCCTTCAATTCATCCACTCCAAATCTCATGTGCTTTCTGGTAGGAGATGGGATGGAACTACTGTGTGTCCTTTTCTTGGAGCGACCTTGGGAGTGATGACGGTGTCTACCTATAATCCTTGACCTTATTCCCCTATAAGTATGGTGACTCCTTGTTCTTATCGAGTCGCTCTCCTTCTCCAAATTCTTTTCTATTCTCTCCAAACTCTTTAACATATTTATGTTAAATTCACCTTGATTTTCCTGATCTTTTCTGATATTTTTTCTATCGGCTCGATGAGTTTGGGAATCTTTTTTCAATCCTTCTATGATCTTCCTCATGTTTCTTTTCTTATCTATATCCTCTCCATGGGAATTGGAGTTCAATCCTTAAACTCCCAAGTCAACATCCATTCCTTTTCCTTCGTCCTCAGAATTGGAAGCAGTCTGTGCCCTTTCCATTTATTTTGCATTCGATGGAAATTATATTAGGTTATGGTACTTGTCAAACTTATGCAACCACAATGTGTAGACAACCGTAATTTTTCAGGAAATTGTTCTTTAACAAATTTTGTAGCATTCATAAACACTTGATTCAAGAAACGTTCAGTTTCCATGAATTTTTCGAGCTCTGCTTGACTCTCTAGTGCACTCAAGCCTTAGCCCTTTTCTCTCAGTTTCCCAACCCACACAACCATGGGTCATGACCAAGCACTAGATCTCAAGGTTCTCAAAACGAGATTTCGATATTTCTGACTTGGAGCTTCCACACTTGCTTCCCTCTCCAATTCCCAACTTCCGAACTTCCAACCTTTCTAGCTTTCGGGCCCATAGCACAGTTGTCACCAACCATGGGGGTGACACGTGGTGTAATTAAGAAGGTTCACATTACCTTAGGTAATGCCATCTAGCCCCAATGCATATACTTTTCCTTCGGGGCCCACTGGAACATGGAATACATCCCATGTGTCCACATCTATCCAAGTGTCATCAACCCGGTCCTCTACTTTGGCTTTTCAGGATTTCATGATTTTGGGCCTCGAGAGTTTGCGCATCAGCACGTCTCACTTCTCTCGATAGATGAAATCCCAAAATTACTCTCTTTTCTTCTACTCGATCCAATGGTTGAGATCGTTTCCCCAGATTTATGGTGTAGCTCTTCTTGGGACTTCAGGGTTTCGGGTTTTGAGAATTTGTGCAACAACACATCCCATTCTCCTGATGACCGAACTCCCGAAATTTTGTTACTCCTCCTAGAAAATTAATGGTCCATATATCCCCCCTGATCAATGGTTTTGATCTAATCGTGAATTCGTGTTTCTTGAATTCTCATGAACTTTCCCTTTGACCATTTTCAATTCATGAGTCAGTGAAAGGCCGATCACTCCCCATGCATCCCTCCCGATGGACGGTTCTGTTGATTTCGGGATTTCACGTATCGTGATATCCACACTCCTGTGCAACTCCAAAGGGTTTAAAACCTTGTGTATTTTCCATGGATCCAACGATTGTTGGTCACCATGCTTAGATCTGATGGCCCAGATCTGATTTCTTCCGTGCTCTCTCCTAAGTGTCTGGACGTGGATTTGACGGTCCAAATATTTTTCTCTACAACTAATATATGGATGTGGTTTTATTCTACCGTTACTCCTCCTGATCTTTGTAACACGGCCAAGTAACCCTTTCGCACTCCTAAACATTCCAAGGTTCGAAATTAGTCCTCCAGACAAAATTTCCTCTCGAAACTTTGGGTCCAAAGACCACTTGTCTGGCCCATCTAGGCTCAGCATTGAAACCTTGGGCCCTGGACTTGAATTTTTTCTACTTCGACAAAAATTATTTCCAAGACGTTTTCTTCAACTTCCACTAACATGGCCCATCCAGGCTCAGGGTTGTAACCATGCTCTAATACCATATTGTAACGTCCTCAAACATCAACCCACTTTCCGGGAAATGCTACTTCATGGAAACATTCTCATACTTAAATATATAAAAAGAATTATTTATAAAGAATAAGCATGAAATCAAATTAATACATTCGACATGGATTTACTGTTTTCATATAGACTTAAACAAAATTAACAACAATTCAAACTAGCAACGAAATACATGATAATATTCCAAGTATCAGAGAACATGAATTTTAACTAAATATAGAATTAAAAAATATAATGATACTTATCTTTGAAACTATAATACACCACCAAATGTGTGCAAACCTTCAATGAACCTCCCAGCTTTACCGTGTTTCTCATCACTCTCAGTAGTAGGTCACCCCCGAGCTGGGACAAACCTCCACTGGGCAACGGAATCCTATGCTAGGAAAGGTCAACAGAAGACACATAGTTTATGAGGAAGGATTCTCTCCCAAGAGGCACTTATGCCCATTGCTCATAGACTCTCATTCCCCACATGAATGTCCCACCCTAGGAGTATATACCTTCACTATCACCAAGACAATCCTTCGGCTGCTAAACCTCCCTTTCCTTGGGCTTCAGCAATAGACCATACAAGAATTCTTCGAGCTCTGTGGAAACTACATGACTCCTTCTAGGAGATATCACTTCCTCTGTGCACTCTCTCACCTGGAGAGAGTCTCTCAAAGGCCTGAAAACATGCTTCTTCAACCACAACCACCTCTCTCACCTAGAGAGAGTGTTGTACACAGGCTTGACAGTCTGCTTCGTCATCTCTGTTCCAACACAAGGAGGACAACAAGGCTCTGCAAGGAACAGATAAAGGTAGCCAATCACACTCATCCAAGGGACTATGTGGCCACAACAACCCACATTTATAAAAAACAGGTCATAGACAATTGCTCAGGTTTCACAGAAGACGTGGGTCAACTTCAGAGGTGCGTGGCTATGCAGAGGTCCAGTGTAGAGACAAAAAAGTTCTCGGGAATGATTCCAATGAACTCAGGCGAAGAATGAAAGGTTCACAGAACGTCTCAGGTGACGTATTTCGGGTCTCATGTGTGATTGTGAACATTACAAAGGATGAATATAGAGGCCATAGAATTCATAGGAATACATAATTCGACTTTTGGTTCTGGTTTTCAGGATTTCGTGACAGGAAAATTAAGTATAGGTCGTTCACAGACTCCCCATGGTTGAAAAACCCGACGACAGAATGGAGGATAAACCCCCATCCCGGCTCAATTGTTGGGTTAAATTGCATGTGCCTAGGCTGACACATGTCACCCATGAAGCTTCATGCACTATGTTGAGCCTCTAAATTGACATCCCCACTACCCTATTATACTCCTCATCTATACCTTTTTGGCTTACCTAAGCTTGGATAAATGACAAAGAACACTGCCATTAGCCATTGATGAAGTCATAAGGTAAAGTATAATTAATTCATGCATTTTTGTGGTTTATTGAACTAGGAGACTAAATGTTTCATGTACTAATGTTTTAATTTTCCATGTGTAACCTTTGACCTCTATATGAGTCCAACCTTTTTGTACCAGTTCATCCATCCGGTACTTATGCGCTAGATTGCCACTGTCTGAATCCAGTACCAGGCGCACCTTCCATTCTGATCCGGTACCGAACCATTCATTGTCATGATCTAGTACCAATGGCCACAAACTGTTCTAGTCTAGTACCAACCACTTGTGCACTTTTTTGATCCGATACCATTTACCGAATCTCACCTATCACAATTTGGTGTCAATATAGGAAGTAGAATATACCAAGTTTAGCTCCAGAACATACCAAAGATAATTGTTGGATGTTTTTTGAATCATTAAAGCTCTAGAAAGGTTATGATAAGCTTGTTTGTTTATTGCTTCATCCTCATACACTTTGTTTCATGAGGATGAAGCTTAAAATATGTAACCGAATATATAAATTTGACAATTGACTGATTTGCTAAAGATTTCACCTCCTTGTGTTTCACGACTAAGAATGTTTAAATAGTCATGACAATGATGGTGGAGGTAGTGGAGAGTTAGTATAATCCATCATGTGAAGCAGAGTTACATATTGTAGAACATATTTTGAGTTGAAGTTTAATAGAAGGATGTCATTTATTTCCATGTCTTGATCATTTATGAATGACTATGAGTTAAGTTGTTAATATAGTTTAATTCTATGTCTTGAAGTTTGGGTAAGGGTAATGTGTGGATTGAAAGAAAGCTTACTGTAAATTCCAGTCGCTGACCTATTGAAGTGGCAAGGCCCCACTGGCCAACAAAGGTACGCATCCTTATATATTAGTGTTAGTAGTTGATTTCAATAGTATAAATGTTAGACTAGCTAAAGCTTTGACGCTTTCAGAGGATAGCAATATAGTTCAGTTTAGGTTTTGATTGTTTAGAGATCTTTACTTACTCTGTTTTGCATATGCTCTGCTTCTATTTTTATGAATTTGATTTTGTTTCATGGACATGAATGTTGGCAGTAGTAGTCATACATAATTGATGGAGAACTAGTGAAGTTTACAACAACACATTGTGAACCACAACATACTCAGTATATTGACTATTGAACTACCCATACTATGTCTCGATGATTGATGAGTGATGATTGATGTGTGATTTACCTTTCAGAAGCATGATTGCATAGTTAGCTTTCTAGGTCAGATAGCAGAATTGATCTATCAAAAGAATTCCATCTCATACTTTCATGTGCCATAATGGAGTAGATAGCCTCTCTGTGAAAGACAACCATGTTTTGTTTTTCTAGTTTGCCTTATTTTCATCATGCATAGTCTAGAATAGTTCTATACTCATGACATTAGAATTACCTTTCTTACTGGTGTCTTGTAACTCTGTTGATTACAAATCCCGGATTGATAATTAATGAGTGCATTATACTAAACATAT
>JZKD02S2090618.1:89524-117760 GCA_000966675.3 Picea glauca
CACCAGGAGGAAGTTCAAGGGGAGCCAGCAAGGCTCCAGAAGAAGAACCTAAAATGGAAGAATCAACATTGAGGCAGGCAGAACGTGAATCTGTTGAACACTTAGGAGATACACAAAATCCAGTTTCTAAACCATCTATCAGTGGAATGGCAGAAGAACAAGGAAACACAGCCACTGAGACTGAGACCTTTGGGTTTCCAATATTGGATATTTTTAGAAAAATTAGCATGAAAACATCCCACTATCATCATTACCCACTTTTAGAGGTATGTCAACTGAAGATCCAGACTTATTCTTATTCAATTTCGACATATTATGTAGAAGATATAACTACTTAGACAATGCCCAAAAACTTAAGCTCTTTCCTTCTACAATGAAAGATTCAGCCTTAAGATGGTTCATGAGCTTAGGAGAAAATACAATCCTCTCTTGGGATCAGATGAAAGACACATTTTTATGAAAATACCAAGACTTTTGTAAGGATAATGCTAAAAATGACATTTTTAAAATGCAGCAAACAAAAGATGAAAGTCCTGAACACTACTTAGAAAGGTTCTTATACAACTATCAAAAATCAAAACTATTCACCATAGACCCAACTATAGTAAGAACCATATTTTTGAAGGGTATTAGAGATGACTACATAGAAGTTTTAAACTTATTAAGTTCAGGAGATGTGCACCAAAATCCTTTTGTAGAGATTGCAGATTACTATAGAAGATACTCAAGAGGACAAGCTAAAACAGGAAAAACACCAAGAGATTCTTTTAGCAGAAATACAAGACAAAGATCAGGAATTGTCACCAGAATTGAGTTAGGAAACTTATTAGAGAACTTTAAAACAAACATCTTGAGCACAATCAGTAACCAGTTAGATACCCTAAAACTAAAAAAGAAACAAGAAGAAGAGATTGTTTTAGCAATCTTCTTTCCCAGATGTCGAAAGAAGCATGGTGATAAAGAATGTCCATTAAATGTCATAGAAATATGTGGCTTGTGTACACTAGAACACCCCACATCTGATTGTCCAACTTTTATTGAGCTACAAGCCATGTATAGGGGAGGAGGAGTCTCACAAGAACAACCATACCCTTCCAGAAGACCTTGGAGAGCACAAAACCCCAATACATTTTATGACCCTAATACACAATATCAACAACAACAATGGGGGCCTCATCCAATCCCCTATCCACAATGGACACCTCAACAAGCCCAAACTCAACCTTGGAAACAAGGTTGGAGGGGGAATGTGTATGGGAATCCCTCTTACCCTACATATCCACAGTATCCTGTAAACATTTCCCAATTAATACATGGATTTAATTCACCATATATGCAAGCTTTACTCCCACCTCCTATACAGAAGCAATTTACAACCCCCTTGAACCCTAATCAGCAGCAACAAGTATCTATAAATGCCAATCAACAGCCACAAAACCAAGCTACCCACAATCCTCCAAGACCAACAACAATCCTTGCCCAGCTAGTCCCTAACCCCAATAATCAACCCACCCAACCTGTGTAGAATACAGAATTTCAAACCTTTCCCACCTATGAAATTCAACTATGATCAGGGAAAGCTGTAAATCAATCAAATCCTGGAGCAATAATTCAGGAAGAAAATGATAATCATTCTGAGGAAGAAAACACTCAAACCACCCCTGCAGAAGAAGATACTTCCCATCCTATTCCAATCACTTCTCAGTCTGTACGACTACCTGAACAAGTTAATCTTCCACCCTACCCCAAAAGACTATTAGTGAAGAAATCTGACCCACCCTTGCACAAATATATAGAGGATGAATTACAAAATGTATGTGTAAAAATACCTCTGTTGAAATCCATTAAGGATATCCCCATATATGCGAAAATCATAAGGGATCTTTTCCTTAAGAAACCAGGAAGGAAGAAGAAGGAACCTCCCCTTGTTCAAGTGGTGGGGCAATTATCTGAATTTATTTTGGAAATTCCATACAAATATAATGACCCTAGGAACCCAATAGTCACTATTGAAATTTATGTTATTTTCTTACCAAACACACTCATTGACTTGGGTGAAACAATTAATTTAATGCCTTTTGACACTATGCAAAAGATCCAAATCAACCAGTTAAGACCAACCCAAACCATGATAGAGTTGGCAAATAAGTCATTCATTAGCCCTGCAGGAAGTCTAGATGATGTCATAGTCACTCTTGCTTCTTGGGAATATCCAGTATACTTTTTAGTCATCTATTCTAAATCATCATCCAAACCAGGACACCCTCTGGTTCTTGGTCATCCTTGGCTGGCCACAACATATGCCTTTATCAGTTGTCGCTCTGGTGAAATGACTATATCCAATGGCACACATAGCCAAAATATTGTCCTCTTCCCTCTTGCCCAACCGGCACAGGAGATACCTGTTTGGTTAGAAAAACCTTATGGAGAAGAACATTGCATCAGAACCCTGTTAACACTTGAACAAGTAAGAGGAATGCAAGAACAATTAGATGAACAAGTCTTAAGTTTATTTTTGGCTGATACAAAGTGTATTGAATATCTGAGGTCTTTTGTAGAGTTGTCACACATTTTTAGTTCTGAATTTTAACAAACTTGGCACCCTGATATCACTCAATTATATACTTTATCACCAGCTTCCTCACAAAAGGAAGAAAGTATTGAAATTGTTATGATTATCCCAGGAAAATCTTTGTATATCAACTCTAGTTTGGAACCAGAACAAAAATTACAAGTAATTGAAATGCTCCAAAGACAATCTGATGCCTTTGCATGGGATTATGCAGACATGAAAGACATTCACCCTGACACATGCACACATCACATCTACACTAATGACCAAATCAAACCAATTAGACAGCCTCAGGGAAGGATGAATCCATCCCTCAAAGATATTATAAAAGAGGAATTGCAGAAACTCCTTCAAGCCAATCTCATATACCCCATTTCAGATAGTCAATGGGTGTCTCCACTTATCATAGTTCCCAAAAAAAATGGTAAGTGGAGAATATGTGTAGACTTCAAGGAATTGAACAAAGCCACCCATAGGGATTATTTTCCTTTACCATTCATTGATCAAGTGTTAGATACCTTGTCTATGAAGAAGTATTTTTCAATCCTAGATGGGTTTAGTGGTTATAACCAAATACAAATAGCACCTAAAGACCAGGAGAAGACCATTTTCACCTTCCCATGGGGAACCTATGCTTATAAGGTTCTTCATTTTGGACTTTGCAATGCCCCAACCACTTTTCAAAGGGCTGTCCTACCCATTTTATCTGACTTGACCAATGATTGCATGGAAGTCTACATGGATGAATTTAAAGTCCATGGAAAAGACTTCCAGGAAGATTTGACCTGTCTAGAAAAAGTCTTCATTAGGTGTAAGGAAACTCATCTTTCCCTAAGTAATGAAAAGTAAAAAATGATGCTCATTGAAGGTATTGTTTTGGGACATCACATCTCTAGTTCTGGAATGAGAGTTGAGCCGACAAAGATTCATATTATCACACAAATCAGAATACCTTCCTCACAAAAGGAAGTTCGTATCTTTTCAGGGCATGCTGGCTACTATAGAAGATTCATTCCGAATTTTACAACCCTAGATACCCCTTTATTCAAATTATTATCTAAAGAAGACGAATTTAATTGGGATGATGAATGCCAAATATATTTTGAGATTCTAAAATAGAAATTGTCAACTACCCCTATATTAAGAGGACCAAATTGGTCCCTTCCTTTTCATATTTGTACCGATGCCATAGACACAACCCTTGGGGCAGTTCTTGGACAAAGGGAAAATCAAATGCCTTATGCTATTTACTTTGTTAGTAAAAATCTGTCTTCAGCTTAAGTTAATTATACGGTCACAGAAAAAAAATTGCTAGTTGTGGTCCATGCTATCAATAAATTTAGACACTATATTACAGGATATCAAGTTTTTGTACACACTGATCATTCAACCATCAAATTCTTAATGAACAAACCTGTAACAAATCCTAGAATTACAAGATGGTTGTTATTATTACAAGAGTTCAATATCAACATTATTGATAGACCTGGCAAGGATAATATTGTGGTTGCTTTCTTATCTAGAATGATTCATCTGGGAGATAATGCACCAGTAGAGGATAACTTTCCTGATGAAAAATTGTTTTTTATTTTTACATTTACTTCTTGGTATGTAGATGTAGCTAACTATCTTGTGATAGGGAAAATGCCTCAGAAATTGTCTCCTAGAGAAAAACAGAAAGTAATTCAACTAAGTTCAAACTACGTGTGGCATGGTGATTTTCTCTACAAAACAAGACCAGATTTGGTAATCAGGAGATGTGTAAGGGAAGATGAAATTCATGATATTTTTCAAGCCTTCCATGATGGTCCTTGTGGAGGACACTTCACAGACAAGAGGATCGCTTATAAAGTTCTGCAATCTAGTTATTATTGGCCTCATATTTTCAAAGATGCTAAAACTTATGAATCCAATTGTGATGAATGCCAACGAATGGGTAATCCTACTGCACAAGACCAAATGTCACTTCAAGCCCAATTAGTCATTGAGCCTTTCGAGAAATGGGCATTAGATTTTGTAGGTCCCATTAACCCTGCATCTAAAAAGAAAACATATATACTTGTATGTACCGACTATGTGACTAAGTGGGTTGAAGAAAAATCTTTACCAGTTGCAAGCGAACAATCAGTGGTAGATTTCCTTTTTAATGACATCTTTACTAGATTTAGTGTACCCTGAGAAATTGTGACTAATCAAGGGACTCAATTTACCTCTAATCTAGTCAAAGCTGTTACAGAACAATACCAAATCAAACACAGGAAATCTACACCCTACCATCCACAGGCAAATGGACAAGTAGAATCTACCAACAAAGTTATTGAGTCCATTCTTACCAAAATAGTACATCTACACCACAAGGATTGGGCTGACAGATTACTAGAATCCTTATGGGCTTATAGAATCACCTGGAGGAATACAACAGGACATACACGTTATGAGTTGGTGTATGGGAAGCAGGTGCTTATCCCCATAGAATTCTAGATCAAAACCTTCAGGATTGTAGTACAAGTTGGCATGAACTTGGATGAAGCCCAGCAACAAATACTCTTGCAGCTTAATGAGCTGGAAAAAATTAGGTAGGAAGCAATTCAAAGAACCATTGTCATTCAAGAGTAGAGAACAAAATGGCATGACAAGTATCTCAAAAAGAAAAAATTTCAACAAGGAGATTGGGCCCTGTTGTATGACAGCAGATTCAAGAACTTCAAAGGTAAGTTAACTACTCGTTGGATGGGACCTTACAAAATTGACACTACCTATGATAATGGTTCAATTAGGATAAAGACAATCGACAAACATCAGACACCACTACTTGTGAATGGTCACCGGTTGAGAATTTATAATAAACCCCTATCAAAAGAGGAATTTTTTACTCGTATACTACAGAATTCAGATATGCAGGTGATCAGTAAATAAGGAGACCTTCCTACTGATCCACATTGATTGATTGGCTTACTTTTAAAAACTTTTGTACATAGGTGTGTATTGTGTTTTGTTAATAAGATGAAGGTAACAATGGACTCTTACCACCTTTTGTTTTACTTTTTATCTTTATAATTATATTTCTATAATTTATTTGATCCTTCATGAACTTGCTAAACATTAGTTTGTAGGCATCAACAATACTATGTTCTAGTCCAGTGCCAGAAATCCTATTTTGGTCTGGTACTAGCAGTCCTGTGCTAGTCCGATACCAGAAGTTTGTCCTTATATGGTACTATAAAGACACATCACCTAAGGAATGCTATGCCTATTTCAAAATCTTACGAAGTATGAATCCATGCAGTAATCACTCAAGCTGGAACCAAGGAGTCGAATGTAGCATCAAATGGCAGCCCTTATGAAGCAATAATTTGTTTTGGTTCTGTTGCTGACTAAAGGGAAGAATTTTTAATTTCTTTTGGTTCTGTTTCTGACTAAAGGGAAGAATTTTTAATTTCTTTTGGTTCTATTGCTAGCTAAGGGAAGAATTTTTAAATTTCTTTTGGTTCTGTTGCTTGACAAAGAAGACATAATCGTTACCTATGATCGTCAAAAGAACCATGCTTAATCTTCTTCAAAGTCTAGAAGTTGCCTTTATCCAGTATTTCAGCATGATTAAGGGATTAAAAAATATATTAGCCTACATGTAACTATCTCACCCTACCTTGAATTCAATAATATTCATTGGATCATCCTTACTAAAGAGTAACATATGAGTATATGAACACTCTCTGTCATGGGCACACTAGCAAATTTTTTATGGAAGAGGATGTATCAGTACCCTAAGGTAACTTTAGGTCATTCTCTTATGGACAAACTCAGACATAATTATACATATGGATCATTCTAAAAAAATAATGTGCATACATAAGTTTATTTTTCCTTCAGACAAATCTTTATAGACATTCAAATAAGAGAATAGACCTTCCAACCCAATACCATCCCAACCCGTAAAAAGGTTTTCAGATGAGCCTCCCCTATCATCGTGCAAAAGAACTCTTTAATAAAAACCAAAATAGGTCACTATGGACAAGAAGCCTCTGACGGAAAAATGTTTTAAGAGGCTAACCCGCTGGGATACTGAACAGGTCTATTGGCAGCGGGTACTGATCTGTGGTATGACTAGGCAAACCCATCAGGATACTGAACAGGCCTGTTGGCAATGGGGCATTCTGCCTGGGGAAGGGATGTTTCTCACTAATTATCACAACTACCCCACCGGAGTACTGAACAGGATTGCTGGAAGTGGGTTCTGGTTGAGAAATGTCTCATCTATACTTGTCTAGTTGAAAAATTCACTTTTGTCATCTAAAAGATTAACACTACAAGCAAAGCTCATTGTTAACATTTATGAGATACAAACTCCAGATTAATAAACAAAGATAATTATTATAAGAAAATGTCCATTTGAGAATTACCCTAAGTCAACCTTATCGGTCTGACATCTAAAGCCTACATTACCTAAGAAGGAAACTTCTTAAGAGTGGAGCCCTAACTAGGGAGTCTCATCTACTTATATTGTGAAATTTTTCCATAACATCTAATGATAGTAAATCTCTGAAGCAAGTTAGGTTGGATCTGTTATTCCGGAAAAAATATAAACACCTCCCTATCTTCACTGCTAAATGATACCCTTGTCAATAAGTCATCAAAAGAAAGGCAATTTCAAAATTGTTAGGCATGTGATCATATGCTAGGTGATAAGTGTACTTTTGGAATTTGATTTGGTTTCTTTTCTCTTATCATTTTTCTTCCATTGTGATATAGGATGTTAGATCTTCTTGCATAATGATATGCAACATCCTCGGCATGGGGGAGGGTCAAAGATCTCTTTTTAGAACTCTTTTTCATACTCACACCTCATCCTCATAAACCAACAGGTTCACCCTACAACACTACATAACAAGACACAAAATAAGACAAACACATAATAAATAAGTCTCATGAAGTACATGAAATTTCGGTACCAAGCTTCCAGAAAACTCCAGCCTCATCTTGTCCTAATTGTCCTTTACGACATATTTACTTAAACTCACCATCCGAATTAGCGACACCATCACCATAGTTTTTTTTTCGTTACCAACTTTTCTCCAGTTCCGAGCTTAATCCTCCCTGCGATCTCCAGTACCAAACCCTTACCCTCATCAGTTGACTAAATCCTTGTGCTACAGCTCGATTTTTTTCTCACAATTTATAACGATGGTTGTAAATATACATGAACCAGTCCTCCAAATTTATAGAGAGACCAAGGAGCTATAGTTGTGTAGAGAGAAGTATGTTAGAGCGGGATGGATGTCATTTTTGGAGAAATTCGCACGCTGTCATGAGAAGGTATCTCACGCATTTATTCAGGGTTACGATGGAGATATTGTGCACATAGGCAATTGACAACTAACAATCAATGAAGCAACCTTAAGGGAAGCCACGGGATTACCTAATAGAGGAGCCAAGTATTTCAAAGGAGTAGGAATCAATAAGGAAATGTGCCAACGATTTTTGAAAGAAGACCATCAGCACCCTGATTGGAAAAAGGGGATTCCTAGGAACTATATAAAGGAAGAGTATCATCCAATGCTTGCTAGTCTTCAACTATTCCTCACTTGTGAGGGAAGGTATGTTGTAACCTTCATATATCATCTTAGGCTTCTATTACACTTTGAAGGAGGCCCTGAAATTGATTTCCCATAATTTTTATGGATGAGTCTGAACAAGATGTTAAGAGGTGTCAAATCCCTATCCAAAACTGATAAGACTATCATTTACCATCAAGGTTTTATTAAGATGTTAGTTATACATGAAATCAAGAAGAAAAGGACTAGCTATAAAATCCTCATCACTCAACACCTTCCCACAGAAAACAAACCTGTAGAGGAATCCCATCTTGCTCCAGATAAATATAAGGAACCTCAAAAGAAAAAGGGCAAGAAAGATAAGGTAACTCCATCATCATCTAGCACAGTGAGCCAAAATGATAAAGCTAGTAAACGAGAAGGGCCCTCTTCCACAGTCAATAAGATTTTTAAAAGTCAAGAATCAAAAGGTAAAACCAAATTAGTAGAGGATACTTCAATAGTAGCACTTGAGGAGAAGGGTCATAAGACAAAAACTGTGAGGAAAGAGAAGAATAGCTCAAAAAATAAAACTAAACAGTCTATAAAACAATCCCCTGTAACCATTCCACAAACATAAGAAAAGAAGAAAAGGAAGCCCGTGAGCACCCCTGATCTAGTACCCCTTTGTAAAAGAACCACAAGGAGCATGGAAAAGAAAGGAAAAACAATTGTTAGTCCTCATACACATGAAGATCCAATAGATCTTACCTCCCCTTCTGAAGACCTATCAGTCCAAGATGACATCCCTAGCTTGACTGAGGAACAAGTCACTATTAATTTATGTAGGATGAGGGAGGAAGCAGAGGAAAGAGAATACATCCAGCCAGAAACAATGGAGTCAACAAGGACCTTAACAAAATAAAAAATGAATAAAAATATTAGGGAGCTGCAAAAACAAAACCAGGAACTCAAACAAGAAGTGAAGGAATGCCAACTATTGGACAGGTATATCAAAAAGGAAAATGAGAAACTAAAGGCAACCAGCTAGAAACTTCAAGATGACCATGAAGAGACTTCTAATAAGCTCAAGAAGGTATTAAGACTCTTACAATACATTAGGGTCATAAAAAGAGAGATGAAAGAAAAAGCCTCAGCCATCAACATCATTGATCCATAGAAGTAAAGAATGGAGTCTCAAATTTTGAAAAAAATTGGGTTTGTTTCAGTTGCATGAGGACATGCAATGGTTTTGGCATGGGGGAATGTTGAGCCTCTAAATTGACATCCCCACTACCCTATTATACTCCTCATCTATACCTTTTTGGCTTACCTAATATTGGATAAATGACAAAGAACACTACCATTAGCCATTGATGAGGTCATAAGGTAAAGTATAATTAATTCATGCATTTTTGTGGTTTATTGAGCTAGGATACTAAATGGTTCATGTAATAATGTTTTAATTTTCCATGTGTAACCTTTGACCTCTAGATGAGTACAACCTTTCTGTACCAACTCATCCATCCGGTACTTATGTGCCAGATTTCCATTGTCTGAATGCAGTACCAAGCATACCTTCCATTCAGATCCAGTACCGAACCATTCACTGTTGCGATCTGGTACCAATGGCCATAGACTATTCTAGTCCGGTACCAACCGCTTGTGTACTATTCTGATCCAGTACCATTTACCGAATCTCACCTGTCACGATCCGGTACCAATATAGGAAGCAAAATATACCAATTTTAGCTCCAGATCGTACCAAAGATAATTGTTGGATGTTTTTTGAATCATTAAAGCTCTAGCAAGGTTATGATAAGCTTGTTTGTTTATTGCTTCATCCTCATACACTTCGTGTCATGATGATGAAGCTTAAAATATGTAACCGAATATATAAATTTGACAATTGACTGATTTGCTAGAGATTTCACCTCCTTGTGTTTCACGACTAAGACTATTTAAATATTCATGACAAGGATGGTGGAGGTAGTGGAGAGTTAGTATAATCCAGCATGTGAAGCAACATTACATATTGTAGAACATATTCTGAGTTGAATTTTAATAGAAGGATGTCATTTATTTCCATGTCTTGATCGTTTATGAATGATTGTGAGTTAAGTTGTTAGCATAGTTTAATTCTATGTCTTGAAGTTTGGGTAAGAGTAATGTGTGGATCGAAAGCAAGCTTACTGTAAATTCCAGTCATTGACCTGTTGAAGCGGCAAGGGTCCACCGCCCAACAAAGGTCAACATCCTTATAGATTAGTGTTAGTAGTTGATTTCAATAGTATAAATGTTAGACTAGCTGAATCTTTGACCCTTTCAAAGGATAGCAGTATAGTTCAGTTTAGGTTTCGATTGTTTAGAGATCTTTACTTACTATGTTTTGCATATGCTCTGTTTCTGTTTTTATGAATTTGATTTTGTTTCATGGACATGAATGTTGGAAGAAATAGTCAGACATAATTGATGGAGAACTAGTGAAGTTTACAACATCACATTGTGAACCACAACATACTCAATATATTGACTATTGAACTACCCATACTATGTCTCGATGATTGATGAGTGATGATTGATGTGTGATTTCCCTTTCAGAAGCATGATTGCATAGTTAGCTTTCTGGGTCAGACAACATAATTGATCTGTCAAAAGAACTCCATATCATACTTTCATGTGTCATAATGGAGTAGATAGCCTCTCTATGAAAGACAACCATGTTTTGTTTTGCTAGTTTGCCTTATTTTTAGCATGCATAGTCTAGAATAGTTCTATAATCATGACATTAAAATTGCCTTTCTTACTGGTGTCTTGCAACTCTGTTGATTACGAATCTCGGATTGATAATTAATGAGTTCATTATACTAAACATATAAGTAGCACAACACACTCCATCAAGTATTCATTCCCTTTTGCACATTGGGGCTGCATGTGTTCCCTCTTCCGAGACTTAGGATAAAAACATACCTTTCACACCACTTTGGAATAATAATAAATTATTATTCCTAAGGAATTAATCCCTCAAGATTAGCCCCTCTTCCTACCTCTCAATCCCCTCTCCCTTACCCATACTGTGGAATCTTAGTCCCCCATCACTCTTTCTTCATGGTCGGTCGACACATAATGATGCTTATATATTATATTAATGATATCCATAATTACATATAGAAAATCAGGCTCTTGGCCTTAACACTTCAACTCTCCAGCCTAATAAACACATAAGCCCACCATATTATCAATACTCGGCTCTCCAACCTACAAAACATGATTACAATTTATAAACATGATTACAATTCATAATATAAATGGGCCACTACCGGGGGATATTACATTATTGGTATAGGTTGACAGTGACAGGTTGATAGTGGCAGCGGTTGATTCAGTGACAGTGACAATATGTCTACATTTGGCATTTATATTGGAGGGCAGTTGGACAGGGCAAGGACAAGTGGTGGTAGCCGCCTTCTGGTTGTAGTCAGAGAAATTAGGGGGTTGTAGCCAGAGAATTGGAGAGTTGGAGCTTCCCTCAGGTTGTAGCCTGAGAAATGAGGGGGTTGGAGCCTCCTTCCAGTTACAGCTAGAAAACAAAGGAAATTGTTGCTTCCAATGAATGTAATTCTTCAAGACATATAAGAAAAAACATTTTGTGGTTTTCTCCCACTTTGGGTTTCCACGTAAAAACATTGGTGTACTCTTTATGTGTTTGATTGCTCATTTGTTCATTGTTTATTTACTCTGTAGTTATTGGATGATAATGCTACATTCATATAACACTTGCATTTTTGGTGAAAAATGATTTAATTTCTTTACTATTGATTCACCCCCCTCTCAGTAATCCAACAATTGGTATCAGATCAAGTTCCATCATAAATTAGTTTAACCACTAAACGTTAGATCGTGGAGAGAAAAAACATGTATAAAAATAGAATACCATAGTTTGATGGACAAAAGTATGCATTTTGGAGCATAAGGATGAAAACATATATACAGGCACATGGATTTGAAATTTGGCAATCAATTGTAGATGAATACACAACACCAACAGTTCCACCAACAAATGACAAAGCAATAAAACTCAGTCAGAATAACTCCAAAGCCACTAATGCACTTTTGAATGGTCTTAGAGAATCGATATTCACCAAAGTTGCACATTGTAAATCCGCTAAAGATATTTGGGACAAACATCAAAATGTTTATGAAGGAGATTCAAAAGTCAAAGCAACAAAGCTTCAAACTTACAAAGGTCAGTTCAAACAACTAAAGATGAAGGAAGATGAGAATATTGCAGCTTACTTTTTACAAGTCGATTAAACAGTAAATGCAATCATGGGATTGGGAGAATAAATCAAAGAATTTGTAATTGTTCAAAAGGTACTAAGATCTCTTCCTATGAGATTTGACCCTAAGATATAAACACTAGAAGAAAGAGTAGATATGAACTCAATAAGCATTGAATAATTACATGGAATCTTCATAGCATATGAAATGAGAACTAAATAGAAAAATCTAGAGATAAAAGACGCATCCTTCAAACCATCCAAAAATTCAAAGGAAAAAGAAAAAGAACATAGAATCAACAGTGATGTCTTGGAAGATGATGAAGAAGTGGCCAACTTTGTCAAAAGATTGAACAAGGGAACCGATGGTAGGTATAGAGGTAAGATTCCTTTGATTTGTTTTAATTGTGACAGTATTGGTCATTTTTCTAACAAATATCCTCATAAGAAAAAGAGAAATGATAAAGGTTACTCAAATAGAAAACAAACGTATAAAGGAAAAATAACCACAAAGAAAGATTTCATGAAAAGATTATGCACCAAAGAAGACATCTCATCATCACATGAATACGAAGGCAGTGATAGTGAGACAGAAAGAGTTCTATTCATGGCAGTAGAAGAATCTGATAAAGAAGACTTCAAAGAAGAATGTGAAGGGGCCGAAGAAGAATATGAAGAAGCCGAAGAAGAATATGAAGAGGCAAAAGTTGAATACCGAGAAGAATTGATGTGTTCCATAGAAGTTATCATCAGATAAAATAAGAAAAACAAGAAACTACATGCAGAACTAGAGAAGAAAGAAGACACTCAAGAACTACAAAAAATCATCACAAATTTGAAGATTCAAATAGAAGAAGATAAAATAATTGAAGAAGCACTCAAAGAACAGCTAGAATAATAGGACAGGATCATTGGAAATTTGGAAGCGGAGATTGTCACATTAAGAAAGGATCTTCAAAAGAAAAATATGCAGAACTGATCAAAAATTTTGGATGACATTATCAACAGTCAAAAAACTCATCATGACAAGTCCAGACTTGGATACAATCAGACATAAAATGGATAAAGGTCCAAAACAACAGAGCAAGAAACATATCCAAAAATCTATGCAGAAATAAGACTGGAAATTGTTCTGAGTGCCTCATCCATGCGATTTAAGTACTTGGATTTTTCTATGGCTGATGTCGGTTTTGTATCTGTATTCAAGGTTCACCTGTACAACCCTGTGGTTCAGATATGTATGGCTATTTTCTCCTTCCATGCAAAATAGTTGTAAGGTGTAAGAATGAATTCTTTTTGGAAATCCATCTTTCCGTTGTCTTTAATCTTTGTACCTGCAAAATATTTTGGTGTAGCTTTTTCTTAGCAGTCCGTCATCTCTGATACCATGTAAATGTGTTGAAACTACACATAATAGATCTATATCAACAATAATACACACATTTGCAAAGAGAATTGGAGAAATAAGAAGAAGGAAAGAAAGAATGAAAGAATATTCATTAATCGTTGTGAATAATGAATAATTTACACATGATATACTCTGTATAAATCAATGAGTGTGTACTGGAGGGGAACCAATGAACCATATTGGTGGTCTAGAGTGATATGGAAATACACCAACATTTATGGGAGGTAACTGCCACCTAGTTTAGTCTCTTAGGAAGTTACGGGAGTGAACTTCCACCTAGTTGAGTTAACTAGACAACTACTCTTCAGTTAACTAAATGAAAAAAGAGTAGTGAGGAGTTAATTCAGGGAATCAAGGGTAATGCGGTAGTTTTGTGATGATACCAAGGCAGGGTCGAATTATCATGGTGATGATCCCAATTTTTCATGGTGACAAAGACAATGTAGCATCTAAACTCAACTCAACTAGTCAAACTGAAGTGTCAACTGAAAGAGAATATTCTCCAGGTGGAATATTCTCCCCTAAAATATAGGAGATTGGATGATGACTAATTATGACTAATAAACAAGAAAAAACATTAGGAAAAAGAAATCCTAGGTGTTTGTGAAGTAAATCCAACACAAATCATACTCAGAATCACTATGTTTTTCAACAGTCTTGTTAAGAGAATACTTGTTTATTTAATTTCTTTTCATTTCATTTAAACAAAATCAAAAGGAACACACAATCACATTTCTTCATCTCTATCCAACATATATTTCTATATAATATCAACCACTACCCATAATTCATAATTTCCCAAATCAAACATAGACACATGTCTTTCCCGAGTTGAACATGCCTTTTTTAAAAATTTGCCCAATTTCATTCTTTTGACAATATTAACAAATAAACTTGCAATGAAACCATACTACAAAACCCGTTCTTTATTTCTGATGGTGCAATAAAACAAAACAATGCATGATGTCTCCATAATACATACACAGTAAAAAACCAATTCACATTCATCAAATTTCCTAACTTCCAATGATCACGATCGGGACTAATCAAGCACACAACATCCACAAACTACAATTTACACCACGTTGTAGGGACACAATGACCAACGCATAACGAAAAGAGGTAACCCTCTTACTGTATATTACCATTTACTCCCAATCAACCAATTTAATAATAAAAAAAATGAGATGGGCTATCGATGCAGCTATCACAACAAAAGGAGGTAGTCCCTCGACTGTACACCAATTCTCATCCCCAATTACAACTTTCCAACAACCCGATCAATAGAGACGAGACAATACTCAAAGCGACTATCATAGCCACATAACCAATTTATGACAATCAACAAGATACCTGACAAGAGTGTGACTGGTTTGGGTTATAAAAATTGGGCTTTGTGACTATGAACATATAAATAATCAAGAGTTCCCTCGGTCACCAAAACATAGAGAGATTGGAGGTCGATCATATCAATAGTTGGTAGAAAACCTTCGAAACAAGCACGGTGGAACCATAGGATTTGTGATCTTGTGTAATAGTATGACATTTCAACACCGGGTAGGGTACACAATGATGCATAGGAGAAAAATTTTCTCAATGGATAGTAAAAAATACCAAGAACGCACAAAGGAATAACCCTAGTGCTTTTTTGAAGAGCCGAACCAATTTCTAACAATGCCCATGAAAATGTAGACCCTGGGTATTACCAGCAACCATAAGTCATACTTCTTGGCATAATGGCCACCCCATAACCAACTGTGTTGATGCCAATACCACAAAAATAAACCCACGACCAGGCTCTGGAAGATAGACTATGACCAAAATATAGTTAGAAACATACACATCAACCCCATAGCACCCGAATACAACTAGATATGGTTACCATAATTGTGAGGAGGTGGCCAACAAGGCTAAACAGAGAGAAACCCTCCAACAAAATACCCATAACTACCAAAAACAACAAAGAGCCATCACAGTTTCCACCACACAGAAAAACCAATGAAATCACAACTTCAACAAATCATTTTTTCCATTTCTAAACGAATAACCACACAGTCATTCTAGAGAAAATACCCACACGTATACACAATTTCCAACCTCAAGAAAACAGAAACCAACACATTACCGAGCCATCATTCATTTCATACACAGAGAGAATTCATGGATGGGTGAAAAGAACCATACCTGTAACCAATGTCTTTAAAAAGGGTGAGCTGGTAGAGCAGTTTCTTCGAGGCTTGAATCTCAGAGCTTAACCACAACAAAACCAAATGAAAAATAACCATGGTAGGGTGAGGACCCAGTGGGAGAATTATGGAGTGACGTTCATTTACTCCACGTCGCTTCCATATTCCACCCCATTCAATTTCGTAGTATAGGAGAGCCAGCCAAAACCACACCATTAATCCCATGCTATTAGTTCCATGCATTGAAACTTGCAAAATATTTCTTGCACATTGTGCCACCCCAATTCATATTAACCATTTCCAAAAACCATACCATACCATATATCAAATGTGCCCAATATAACTCCATATAATTCGTATATCCACTGACATTTCTAGGTATGATTAATACTAACTTCCTTTTAATTCATTTTCACATAATATAGTATAGTTCCTTTCCTTGAATTTTTCCCATAAGTTTCTTTCCATTGCTTTTGTTTCATGTTGTTACTAACGTGTGTCTGTGCAGGTGTAACAGGTAATGAATCATGGAGACAATATCAAATGTAACAAAAGTAAATATATGCCACTCATAACATGGAATTTAGATCTTAGAATAATGGAATCATCACATAAAATGCATTATCCATCTTCCATTATGTCGCAACAAAACCAAGATTGCATCATCAACCATATAGAAACTTGTAAGAAACATCAAAATAGTAGAATAAAATGTGTGATAAGACTATCTCTGAGCCTTCAGTCTACAAGGGGGTCCCACCTACTAGTATTATATATCATTAGCATAGTTTAAATAATAGGCTTTAGTAATACTTTGCGGGCGAGATTCCTCGTTGCGATTTTAATCTTTAACAAACTGGCGAATACACAGGGAAAATTGTTTCCAATAGAGTAAGAACTCGGAATGTATGGTCTCACAGACTAATAATAATGGATCAAGAAGGTATAACCAGAATTATTATGCAATAGGGGGAAGTGAGCGAATTTAATGGAAAAATGATCGGGAATTTGGGAATAACTCATGAAAAATGTTAAGTATGAGGGGGTTTATCCTTGTATGCATAATCATTCAATAAAAATTTTCTCTTGACTTCAAGGAGAAAACTTTTATGGATTTTCTCTTTTAACTCTCAAATGGATGAAGAAATAGAAAGTAGAAGCGGAAGGTAACCAATTTCTTTATAAGACAACATTGAAAGAAGATAACAAATTCAATTATGCTTTCAGGGGGAACGTCGTAACAATTGTGTAAGATTGATCGTTATTGACTAAAAATACCTTGTAGGAGTGTCATTGTGGTAGCATTGATCTAACATCTTATTCTTGACCAAACTAAACTAAAATATGAAAAGCAATAAAAGTCGTGACAAAAATGGAACTGCAAAATTTTAAAACAACAAAAATAAAATGACAGAATTGCAAAAGAAACATGAAAGCTATTAAAAGGAAAGAAGAATTTAAACTACTGTAAAATCATAATTTAAAGAGCATAAATGAAAGCAGTGGTGAAAATGAAAACAAAACTAGACTACTAATATACAAAAAATCCAAACAGCGTTAAAACTTTCAAGTTGGTTCCACGTAATGTTTTAAGTGAGAACCGTTAGTGATGTAGGAAAACAATCGCCTTGTAAATATTTTAAAATGTAAGAGTTTGTGCCTAGGACAAAAGCGATATTGAAAGGACCCAACCATAATTCTTGAAACTTCGAGACAATTGACAACCCTTTAAAGTACACGTTTAGATCATCAAGATAGATATGAATAATCTTGTCGCTCAAATCGTCAAAAGTTATTTGCATAGGTATTTTAAAAGTGGTACTCGCATCAAATAATCCAGAAGGAATACGTTCATAATTCAAGGTAGACAAATGAGTAATAAAGTTGGTTTTGTATTTATCTTCCCCTTTTACCTTGATTTGATTGTAACCGGAAAAATCGTCAAGTAAGGGCATCATCTGCGACCCTGCAACTTCCTGCAAAATCATTTCTATGTTAGGGAGAGGAAAGTGATCTTTTATACTAGCCTGATTTAATGCGGAAAATTCAATGCATAATATAATATGGCCAATTTATTTTTGAACAAGAACCAAATTGGAAACCCATTTAGAATATTTGTCTGGAAAGATGATCCCAACTTTCAACAGTTTTTCCAAATCCTTTCAAATAGTTTCTTCCAGTGCAGGGTTGATAGGTATTTTTTTTTTCCTAACTGGTTTTATGCCTTCCTTTATGGGAATGGCATGTTGTATAAGAGCATGATCAAAACAACGAAGATCCTCATAAGACCAAGCAAAAAAATCTTGAAATTAGCCAAGTAGCTTGGCAAACTTCATTTTATCTTCATCAGAACATCAGGCACCTATTTTAACATTCTTTGGAGACTTGGGTGTCCCAATGTTCAAGGATATGGTTTCACCCACCTTCCTTTTCGACTCCTCTTATTTATGTTTCTCTTTATTTCCTACATCACTCAATGAAAATGAACTCTCTAGAGGAGTTAAGCCCTTAGGAATCTTATTGTCTTCTATGGATATAATTTCCTTGGGCTTATAAGGTTCATTTTGAAGGAAATCACATATTCTCTCATCGCTAGGGAAGACCTGCCAGGATTCTATATTGTCAGGGATATGTGGATGATATAGAGATCTAAAAGTACAATCAGGTATGTGTGGCATAAGTTTCTAATTATGAGAGGCTGCAAAAACAACTAACCGATCAGACATTGAGTTCAATTCCCTATTAACATGATTAATGTTGAAAGATAATAGGTTTGAGATAAGTGCCCAAACATTTTGAGTGTATCGTTTCATAAAATTGTTGCTAGGAGAGTATATCTTATGTACAAGGTTCACAACAAGCTTGGATTCTCCAAAACCTATAAGGTGACCACAACCTAGATTATAGGCATTTTCAATGCCTAATAATAAAGCTTTGAATTCAATGACATTGTTTGTGCAAGAAAACTCCAACCTGTAAGAAAAGTTATGAATTTTCCCCACAGGAGATTACACGATAATGCCATCTTCGTTACCTTCACTAGATCATGAACCATCAAAGTGCATGTGCCACATATCGTCATCTAAATCGATTTTTTCCAAGGGAATGTTATCCTCCTCGGAAAATATGGAATACACCCCTAGGTATCCTTTGATATAGTTCACATTAGGTTGTGGGACACTCTCTATGTAAGGTGAAATCATTCCCTCTCTAAGGACTATGATGTTTTTACCATTTCGAGGAACAAATAAGTGTGTCTCGTCGAGTGAGAGGTATCCACCCATCAAATCTTACCAATCTCTTCCTAACATGATTGAGTAATTTCTTACTAAGATATCAATTACCTGAATACTAAGGGTTGTCCTTATTTCAGGGTGTGCACACAAACCTAAGGTCATGTATTTAATCTCACCTATGGTCGTTTTTTGTAGACTATTATAAGAGAGCATGCTTCTGGAGTTTTCATTTTTACAAGACAAGCCTAGCTCTTCCATAATAATCTTTGGCATTACACTTGGGCCCGAACTGCCATCAATGGGCGATCTTATCCATAATTTTTACATAAATATAAAAAAGGGTATTTCTTACAAGGTATCTAAAATTATGTATGCCTACTTTATTTATAGATGAATCCTCTTCATTTACCTCTTTTGAGAGGTTGTCTACAATGGAATATTTTCCTTCCATTAATTGTTTTAGATGCCTATGTTGTTCGAGGACGACAACTATATTCAGAAGGGTTGCATCTTCTTTGATGTTGGCCAACTGATTTAGGATATTGTATTTGGAAGAGGGGAGAGGAGTAGTAGTTCCTTGATTGTCATGAACCTTAGGAACTTGAATAGTAGCAGTTGGTGAGGATGAGCTCGAGCTAGAAGAACTGTGGGGAGGATCATATTTCCCTTTGGGAACATAGGATTTGTTCCTAGTATTGATGATCATGACATATTCTGGCTCTCTAAAATCTAAGACAATGATAGTGGTTTCTGGTATTTTACCAAAGATCTTATCTCTAGCGCTCTTCTTAACCTCACATGTTGGATTACTGAGAGGGGGGGGTGAATCTGTAATAGAGCAATTTAATCCCTTTTTACCAAAAATGTAAGTGTTATATCAAGGTAGCATTATCATACAATAGTTACAGAGTAAATAAACAATGAACAAATGAGAAATCACACACTGAGTACACCAGTGTTTTTACGTGGAAACCCAAAGCAAGAGAAAACCACAGAATGATTTTTCTTATATGTCTTGAAGAATTATAGTCATTGGAAGCACCAACTTCCTTTGTTTTCTAGCTGCAACTAGAAGGAGGATCCAACTCCCTAGTTTCTCAGGCTACAACCTGAGGGAAGCTCCAACTCCCCATTTCTATGGCTACAACTAGAAGGAGGCTACAACCCCCTAAGTTCTCCAACTACAACCACCTATCCTTGCCCTGTCAAAATGCCCTGAAATATAAATTCCAAATGTAGAAAACTTGTCACTGTCATTGAATCAACCATTTCCACTGTCATCCTATCACTGTCAACTTGTACCAATAACCTATAACAACCTGTACAAATCAACCTGCACCAAACAACCTGTACCAATAACTTGAACCGATATGTACCATGCATCAACCATGCATCAACCTTGACTCATGAATATGTACCAACATCATCAACTATAAACCTCATGTATGTGCCAACTCATCAACTATACACCTCATGTATGTGCCAACTCATCAACTACTTGTCTCAACCATGTACCCAACATGTATCTCAATGATATACCAAAGACATACACAAATATAACCATCAAAATTTATCTAAAAATTCATCACTCTATCCATAAACCAAATACCATAAACCCTTACATCAAACCACGTACCATAACCTCACTGTTATGTAGCCTCAAGCTAAACCAATAACTTCAGAAACACATCACAACCAAAAGACCAATACCCATATGGAAAATACCAACTATATCCCTCAACAAATCTCATATATGTAGCAATATTGAACATCCAATACCATCTCAACAGGTAAACCCTAGATCACAAAACATACCTCAAACAAGATGTGCCATATCCCTCATAAATAGAACCCAACAATGTTGTTGCCACGATTTTTCTACCACACTTTTTTTGCCATGATTTTTCTGCCTTACTTTTTTTGCTGCGATTTTTTTGCCGTACTTTTTCTGCCGCGATTTTTCTTTCGCATTTTTTCTGCTCTTATTTTTCTGTCGCACATTTTCTACCATGATTTTTCTGTCGCACTTTTTCTGCCGCACTTTTCCTGCCACACTTTTTCTGCTGCAATTTTTCTCTATCAATAATACCTTCCCAAATAACCTTTTACAAAATAGATATTCAAGAGTGATTAAAATGAGAGAGTCTTGCCTCTTATTTATACTTTCATGTAGCTTACTCAAGGGGTTACCGTTTAACCATCTTAACCCACTTTCCTTATTTTAGGGTTAACCAACTTCTAACCACTTGTCCACTTAGTAATTTCTCCATTAACTTTATTAATTAAATAATTTCTTTTGTATCCACTTTGACTTATAGTACACTCATCACTTCACTTTATTATTTACCTTCTAAAATATTTCAAACCACTTTCCTTATTTTATAGAGTTCTCCATTAACTTTATTATTTAAATAATTTATTTTGCATCCTCTTTGACTTATAGTACACTCATCACTTCACTTTATTATTTAAATAATTTCTTCTTTGCAAACATTTTGACTACTTTGACCTTTTAGGGCTTCTAGATGACTCGTGAGGGTTCTCCAACTTCACATGGCCATAAATCTCTAACCGTAAGGAGTTATGTGACATTCCACATACCACCAAAAATGGCATGACATGTACTATCCACATAGAATAGTCTTACCTGCCAATATATCAAAACTCATACCATTATCCATAAAACAAACTTGGGTCCATTACCCAAACCTTTGTGCTACCAGAATTCACTACCAGACTTTCTTCAAGGGTTGACATCAATGAAAACCAACCCAATTAATCAACATTCTCCCCCTTTGGAATTGATGGAAACACTCTGATGTAATACTAAATTCATTTCATGCAATACTGAATTCATATCACTCATGCTCCCCCTGTGACCATCTCTTCCCCTGGAACCATGCCTCTATTCTCTGCATCTAATAAATATCTCCCCCTTTGTCCTCAATGGAAAATGTATCTTTCCATCCAAGGTTTCTCCCCCTAATTGAACTTTCCTTGGGGATACTCCCCGTGACTAAACTCTTCCTGAAACTGTTCTCCCGATCTGAATTTTCCACTTTATGGTGATTCCTCGTGTAAATCTAAGACATATAAGATAAGCATTCAAAAGAATTCATTTTGGAGTATAAATAACTTCAAGTCTCTGGCGAATATACTTAAAGGATTCTTGTGGAAGCGGTTTTGTAAAGATGTCTACCACTTCTTATTTTGTGCCCACATATTCAACTCTAATGTTCTTTTATTCAATCTCTTCCTGTAGAAAGTGATACTTGATTGGAATGTGCTTCATCTTGGAGTGCATCATCGGGCTCTTTGAGATACTGATGGTGCTTGTATTATCAGAATAGATTGGAATGGGCTCATCATACTCAACCTATATATCTGTCAGAGTTTGTTTCATCCATAGAACATGTGTACAACATGTGGCTACTACAATATGCTCTGCCACGACTGTAGATAAAGATATTGATTATTGTTTCTTTCTTATCCATGATACTAAACACTTGCCCAAGTAGAACGTTGCTCCACTAGTGCTTCGTTGGTCATCAATGCAACCTTCCCAATATGCATATATGTAGGCAATAAGTGACAGATCCTTTCCTTTTGGATACCATAATCCAAACTCTTATGTTCCTTTGAGATATCTGAAAATCCTCTTCACTGCTAATATATGTGATTCATTTGGTACTTCTTGAAATCATGCCACTTGCATTACATCTAGTATGGATGTTGTCACATATAGTAGGCTACCAATAATTGACCTATATTTCCTCTAATATGTAGACTTTGAATCATCATATTTGCTCAACTTGCAACTGGTTTTCATGGGAGTGATAACTAGTTTGCAATCTTCCATTTCAAACCTCTTTAGCATTTCTCTGATATACTTGGTTTGAGAAATAAAACTTCCTTAGTTTCTTTGACGTATCTGAAGTCCCAAAAAGAAGGATAATTCTCCAAGTAATGACATTTCAAATTCATTATGCATATCCTTTGCAAATTTCTAGCTTAACCTTGATGTAGAGGTTGTTTTCTACACTTCCTTTTTTGAACCCTGCCTATTGTAGATATTTATCCAGTCTAGAGTACCATGCTCTAGAAGTCTGTTTTAGAACATACAAGGCCTTCTTTAATTTACACATATAATCTATGTTCTATGAAAACTGAAATTCTTCCAATTGTTCAATGTAGACTTCTTCTTCAAGTTCCCCATTTAGAAAATATGATTTTACATCCATCTAATACACCTTAATATTTTTGGAGCATGCATAAGATAAAAGAAATCATATTTCTTCCATTCTAACAACTGGGGAAAATGTCTCTTCAATGTCGATTCCTTCAACCTGTGTATATCCTTTACATACCAATCTAGCTTTGTTCCTTGTAACCTATCCATCTTCACTCAATTTATTCTTGTATACCCACTTTGTGTCGATCACATTCTTATCCTTTCATCTTGGAACCAATTCCCAAGTGTCATTTTTCTCTATTTTATCCAATTCTTCATCCATGGACTTATTCCAAAACTCATCCTTGTTGGCCTCTTCAAAACAGGTTGGTTCAATCGTAGATGAGAGTGATAAGTGTGTTTGTTTTGGTGAAAGCATTCTTCTTCTAGTCTCAACTCCTACATCTTTGTTTCTGATAATCCGATATGAAGGATGATTCTTTTGTACTTGTTTGCTAGCTGTCTTTGTAGACACTTGTTGAACTTTCTCTTCTTCTTTTGTCGGATCCTCTTCATCTTCCCCTTCTTTTTCATCTTTTGTTTCTTATTCGTAAAGTTGTTCCATTGATTCATTTTCTTCTTCCTTTAATTCTTGTCTACCTGTTTCATCAATTGTTATGTTGATGCTTTCCACAACTTTGTTCAATCTCAAGTTGTAACTCTTGTATGATTTCCTTGTAATTGAGTAACCAACAAGTACTCCTTTTTCCCCACGAGAGTCAAACTTTCCCATTATTCCATATTCTCTTTTGATGTAGAATTTTCTTCCAAAAACTCTGATTGCTTCACATTTGTTGGTATTCCTTTCCATAGCTTGTAGGGAGTTTTTTCAATGTTGTTTCTGATAATTACTCTGTTTTGAATGTGAACTGTTGTATCCACTACCTTTGTCCAAAAAATATCCATCAATTTGGAATCCATTAGCATTGTTCAAGCCGTTTCCTGTAATGTCCTGTTCTTTCTTTCAACAACTCCATTATGTTGAGGTGTCCTAGAAACGAAGAATTGTCTTTTTATTCCATGACTGTTGCAGTAGTCCATAAATTCCTTTGAAGTGAACTCTCCTCCATTATCAGATCTCAAGCATTTGATTTTTGAATCCATTTCATTTTCAACCATTTCCTTGTAGATCTTGAAGTTTTCAAAAGCTTCTGACTTATTCTTGAGAAATCAAACTGCAGTCATTCTCGTATAATCATCAAGTAATAACATAAAGTATTTCTTTCCTTTTAAATCCTTTGTTGTAGTTGGTCCAACTAAATCAACATACACAATATCTATTGGTATTGTCGTTCAATATTCCTTTGATTTGAACCTGGTCTTTGTTTGCTTTCCTTGTTGACAATGCTTTCATAAAGTTTTGGTTGGTTTTGTGATCTGGGGCATTTATTTGACTGCTTCTCTTTTGCTGACTTTGACAAGGTTATCAAAATGTATGTGACCCACTCTTCTGTGCCATAGCCAAGTTTCATCTTCCTTTCCTAGACAACACTTTTCCTTTCCAATTTCACTTAACATATATATGTTGTTTGAAGTTCTCGTAGCTGTAGAAATCAATTTTCCGGAACCTTTTTTTCTTATATCACACTTTTGTGAATCGAAAGTAACTTTATGACCTTGGTAACACATTTGACTCACACTTAGAAGATTATGTTTCATATCTTCTACTAGTAGAACATTTTCTTCCTTGGTATTCTTGTTCCCAATTCTGATTGTGATTTTTCAAATGATTTTAGCTGAATCATCATTTCTGAAGGAGACTGATCCATCTCTTTCCTTTATTAATGTAAGAAACATGTCTCTATCACCTGTCATGTGTTTTGAACAGACACTGTCAACAGACCAAACACATTCTTCTACTTATCTTGTAGAGCGAGTGTTCATTCTTCATTTCTATAATGATTATGCTTTCTTATCCATATCCTTTTCTAAGGTTATTGTTATTTTGTTACGGTTCTCTAGGAGGGACTTCCATTTGGAAATCTTTGGTCATGTGTCCAAAGTTGTTACATTTGTAGCATTCCACTTCAGTGCTCAAATATTCAAACATGTTGTAACTTCTTCTCTATGTTTCACTAGGACTTCTTGGATAACCCTTTTGTGTATGAATTTCAAAATTGTTTATGTTCATGTTGTTAGCTCTACAATTCAAAGATTTATGTCCAAAATTATTGCATGCATAAAATAAAACAAAAAAGATAGTTTGATACCTAGGAGTTGAAGATATTCTGAAAGAAGGTACTCTTATGAATTATTTTTCTTCACGAGGCCTATCTATCGGTTGTTGTTTCTGAAATCTGAATCTTCTCAGTGGAGGAGTGTCCCTGTAATATTCCTTGTAGATATTCCTATCCCCTTTGATTGTTTTTGCATAGATTTTGGGATATGTTTCTTGCTCTGTTGTTTTGGATCTTGATCCCTTTTCTGTCTGATTGTATCCAAGTCTAGACTTGTCATGATGATTTTTTTTATTGTTGATAATGTCATCCAAAACTTTTGAGTTGTTATGTAATGTCCCCCACCTCTTAGAGAGGTGATAAGGAAAATCAGTGGCCTGGGTACCCCCACTAGGTCATAGTCTCACACTGAAGGGGGGAAAGTTAAGAAGTTAAAATTTATAATTTTAAGTTGACTTAAGAAAGGAAAAGGATAAAGGAGTAAAAGATAACTCAACAGAAGAATAGAAGATTAACCTTGGGAGTTAACCTAACTCAACAGAGAATTAGAAGGAAAAGTATAAGTAAGAGGTTGGGGCACACCTATTACTCATTATGGTTTTGGATTAGAATTTGTTATTGCTCTTGAGCATTCAGTTTGGGGGTTTTGTTGTTCAAACCCTTGTGAGCAACTCAGTGGTGAAATTTCCACTCACCTTGTTCCGCATCTTGGTATTGGGGATGAAAGACTCCTCCACACCATTCTAGTCTCAGCCCATATCCATCTAGTGCTTCAGAAGGTAGCAGGTCATATTGTTCTTGTGTTTCCAGCAAGGGCGCACCATCAGCTAGAGGGAGGTTCGATCCAACTTATCCTGGGGGCCTGGGGCCATTCCGACAGTTGGGTTTTGTTTGGAGGGGCAGGATCACCAGTTTGAGGGATTTTCTGGAGAGTTATCATCATTCTACATTTGTCTACAGATTGGGATGTCTTCGAGCCATAGGGGATGTCATGTGATTCAATAAAACTCAGATCTAGGGAGATTTGCTTGAGATCTAAGTCTAAAACTTCTTCCATGGGATTCTCATAGCCCGATCTATATTCTTGGAGAGTTTCATAGAATTTGGAGGCCTCCTTCATCAGGGTCGAACCAGCTAGGGTTTCAGTCATCTAGTGGGGAGCCCCATTCAATGGGAAATTCAGATCTACGGGGTTTGAGAGTGGATTTGGGAATTTGGACATCTGGGTTGTCCTTACAGTTGCTTGATCTATCATTTGTCATATTTCTCGAGATGATTGGACACTTTTGGTAGCAGGGAAGAATTATTGAGGGCTTCAGCATTCTAGCAGGACATGACATTTTCCATCTTGGAGGTTGAGCATTAGTATGACTCGGATCTGCTTGATTCAGTCTTCATTGTATATCTAGCCTTTGGAGGCTTATTTTGTATTGTCGGGAGCATTCTCTAGCAGCTCATATCTATTGCTTGTATGGTCATCTGAGGTTTATGCCAGATCGACCATCTATTGTATTGATCTTACACTGCTCATAATAAAAAGGTCACATCTTTGCTTGTGCTTCTACATATTGAATATATTGTGATCTCCATGTGTTGATGAATCTTGTATGCACTTAATAAATCAATAAATTAGTAGAATTTAGTTATTCCAAGAAGGAATTGGTCTTGGGATCATTACAGTGGTATCAGAGCCTCGATCCTCCAAACCTGTGGAGAGATCATTGCATGTAGAAGTACAGGGGAATTGTTATGGGTCGGAGGAAGAAAAACAACAGTGAAACAGAGGCGGAAATGGAAGGGTCAGGAGACGACCATGAGCCTCAGGGATTGGCTCTCTTAGTATCCAAATTTGGTAATTTCCAGCAAAAAATGAACCGCATAGAAATCACATTGGTCCGACAACTGGATGAGTATCAGGAAACCAATAGAAGGGGACAGGACAAAATCTCTGAAACCTTGAAGAAAGTTGATGAGAATCTACAGAAAATGAACGAGAACCAAACTAGGATAACTGACCTTCTGATGCAAGTAACCCATCGAGGCAAAGATCCTGATACGTATGGGAATAAGGAGGTTGGAGGATCCGATGGAACCAATGAGGAAGTCAGATATAACCCAGAGAAAGCACCGGAATCCGAAGGAAGTCTTGGAGGTGGCACGTTCCATGGGAAGATGGGTAGCAGGACCAGTCATAGGCCATACGTGCCAGTGTTCACGGATGAACCGCTAGGTGAACACTCAAGTAGCAGAGATAACCCCAGACCATGCATGCCCACATTCACAGATGAGCAAGGGTAGCATGAACAGGTTGAAGATTTTGTGGAACAATTAGCCAGGAGTATGAGGGAATACTACAGCTTGGATATGAAAGTTCAAATACAGATGTCCCTAGACCAATATTGTCAACTCAGGTTTAGAAGCTAGCCTAGGACGAACCATAGGGGAATATTTGAGTTTGAGCAAAGGGCAGGGAAGATAGAGATTCCATACTTTGATGGTACGGCTAAGATGACAACACAAGAATGGGTGCAGAAGTTGGATACTTACCTGTAGCTTAACCCCATGAGAGAGATGGAGGCCATCAAGTTTGCTACTATGTACTTGGATGGAAAGGC
>JZKD02S2090618.1:178513-196970 GCA_000966675.3 Picea glauca
TTACATCATTTTTCTCAATTTTCTTTTCTTTTAATGATTTAATATTATTTTGAAGTGCTTACTCAATCACCAATGTATACAGAAATTAAACCAACACAGTACACCATAATTTTTATGGTAAAACCCAATGCTGGAGAAAACCACAGAACATCTTTATTTATTTTCTTTTACAAGCACCAACTTAAAATTTATAATATTACATCTTGATAGGAACCCACATGTTGCAAATAACGAGGACACCAAACCTCTCAAGAACCAACCTATTACAAATCATGAGGACACCAATCCTATCAAGAACCAACCTGTTACAAATGATGAGGACACCAATCCTCTCATGAACCAACCTGTAGAGTGAGGACACCATCTCTCTCCCTTGTGCCACCTTGCCTCGTTGTATTATTTTTTCTCCAAAAACAATACTTAAGCAACTAGACCTTTCTCTTTTTAATTAAAAAACCATCCGATATATTTCCAATTCAGTTCCTTTAAACAGTTACATGAACTTTTCCTTCTCTTATTTTCAAAGACTAACTTGATCAAAGAACATCCATATTTATAATGTCTCTACCTCAGTTCAACTAACTCTATGTGGATGCATAATAGTTATATTGTGGGCATATCTTGACTAGATTAAAGTCCACACTTATGTCTAAATTAAGTATATGGACACATAAAAATTATACTATGGACATATATTTACCATATAAAAGTCCATCTAGTTATATGTGGATACACTTCTATCTAAATTAAGTATATTTCTTGTCTAGTTATGCTTCAACATTCTTCAACTAAATCAGATGGACCAAATCTTCCTTGTTTTATGAAACAAGTTCAAGGATCATCGTTGATCCTTTCAATGATTAACGAAGTATCGATAATGTGACCAAATCTTCCAATGAATGAGCTCCATCTCATCTCCAGCAAAATAACCTAGTCTTATAAGATCATCTCATCAAAATTGATGCAACAATTTGCATTATGTTTTACATAGCACCCAATGCACAGATAGAATAGGAGTGCAAGATTCAAGTCACAAGTCTTAAACATGTCACACTTGCTTTATAGCATGCTCACTAAGTCTCCCCACCAGACTGTGAGCATGCCCTAGTGACTCACTCACTTGACTCTCAAACTTCCACTCATTCCATCTCATTTCACTCTATTGCTTGTCGCACCGAATTTGTCTCACCACACTCCACTGCATTGTTCGTCACACTAGCTCAAGGCACCATGAATATTTTCTTCTATGCCATTGACAAGTGATCGACTTTGTTTCATCGCACTCCATTGTTCCATTCCTCTCACTATCTCAAGGAACCCTACTGATTTTCTTCTGCTCCATTGATCGTTTCGTTCATTGATCCTTTTGTGCACTTATGTTTTCATTCTTTCACGACTTCCTGTATCTGTGCACCATACTTTATTCCATACTATTTGTCATAGCACTAGAACTCAATATATTCATGACTAATTTGACATCAATGACAACATATGCACAAATAACTCCCCTTTGTCATGGATGGAAACCAAAATATCCTTACTGCCAAATCAATGGCCTTTATGTTATTTTCTTCCCCTTTCAATGTGCATGACCGCTAAATCAATGGTCTTTATGCTAAGTTTCTCTCCCTTTCAATGCGTGAGAAAAATATCTTTCAATGTGTATCAACTTCATGCTAAGTTGGGTTAGTTGTTTTTGTTTTTGTTACTCTCTCGCATTGACACCAATGACAAAGATAGACTCTGTATATTCTCCCTCTAGGAAGAAGGTCCTCTGGAAGCCTGTGTTAAAACATTCTCCTAGACTCTTTACATGTACATAACCACCCTCAAATAGAATACCATCGAGAACCATTGCAAACTTCAACTGTTCACATCTCCACAAAAGAAAACTTATTTTTATGAGTAATCTAAATATTAACAACAATATCGCTTGACCCTGATACAACATCAAATGGGGCACCTATAGAACAAGTGAACTTTCTTCTTTACTGAAGAAAGGAAGACAAGATCACACCCAACCTCTGTCTAATATATTCAAAGGTTTATCTTGGTAATGGCTTGGTAAAAATATATGCAATCTACTCTTTGGAAGGAGCACAATCTAATTTGACCACCTGATCCTGAACTTGTTCTCTGAGAAAATGATATTTTATTGGTATATGCTTAGTCTTAGAGTGTTGAACATATTTTTTAGAGATATTGATAGCACTTGTATTGTCGCACATGATGGTGACAAGTTTATCAAAAGGAGCTTGAATATCCTTGAGGTTTTTTTTTATCCACAACAATTTAGTATAACAAGATCCTGTAGCTATATATTCAGCTTCAGCTGTAGAAAGGGAAATGGAAGTTTGTTTCTCATTGAACCAGGACACTAAATAACTACTAAGGAAGAATTTTCCTCTACTAGTGATTTTTCTATGATCAATACTTCCTTTACATTCTTCATTTGTATAAGCTCTGAGAATGAGGTATGTGTCTTTCGGATACCACAAGCCATAATCGGTGTTTCCTTACAAGTATCTAAATATTAGTTTAACTGCAAGGACATCAATTTCCTTAGGAATGGATTGAAACCTGCCTACCAAACCTACTTATTTTATGATGTCAGGCCTTAAATCTATGAGATAGAGTAAATTTCCTATCATAGACTTGTACAGGGTTTGATATATGTTTGGAGCATCATCATCTTTGTTGAGTTTTCAATTGGTAGTCATAGGAGTGCTTACTGGTGCATAGTTTTCCATGCCAAATTTCTTCAAGATTTCCTTGAGATATTTACTTTGATATATGAAGATTCCTCTTTTTGATTGATGAATTTGTAGACCAATAAAGGAGAGTTTTCCCAACATAGACATTTCAAACTCTTTTTGCATTGCAACTGCAAAATTCTTACTCATTAATATGTTACTACCAAAAATAATATCATAAACATATACTACAATAATTAGTAGGGCATTACCTTCAGTCTTGATGTATCAGTTGATATCATTCGTTCCCTTCTTAAATACTTGTTGGTGTAAATACTTGTCTACTCTATAGTACCAAGCTCTTGGAGCCTGTTTTATCCCATACAAGGTTTTTTCAATCATCATACATAATCTTTTTTGTCATTCATTTGAAAACCATTTGGTTACTCCACATAAACTTATTCCTCTAGGTCACCATTTAAAAAGGATTATTTGACATCCATCCGATAAAATTTGAATTTCCATAGCATGCAAAAGCCAAAAACATCCTGATAGCTTCAATTCTTTCAACAGAGGCAAAGGTTTCTTCAAATTCCACTCCTTCTACTTGAGCATACCCATTGCATACCATTTTGGACTTGTTTCTGACTATTAGTCCATCTTCATTCAACTTGTTTTTGTATACACATTCAATTTCAATTACATTCTTGTTATTGGGTCTTGGAACAAGATCCAAAGTCTCACTTTTTTCTATTTGGTATAGTTCATCATTCATGGCTTCGACCCAGTGGTCATCTTGACTTGATTGCACAAAATTTTGGGGTTCACTCAAGGAAAACAATGCAAAATTTGCAGATCTTGATGTATCGATAATTTTTGTTCTAGTTTGTACACTTGCTTCCTTGTTTCCCAGAATCTGACTTTATGGATGATTTTTTTTAACATACCTTGATGGGGTCTTTGGATATGGTGTTTCCATTATCTCCTCTTCCTCTGAATCCTTTGGTTCCTGATGCTCATTAATTCCATCATCTTGTGGTTCATTGTCGATTGGTTCATCATATATATAATCATGATGTCGGTGTCTTACTAGATAAAGTAGTCCTTCATCTACCTTTACATATATACTCTCAACTATCTTGTGGAGTCTTTTTTTAGCACTTGTACACTGTCCTTCTAGAGGATATCCTAACAGGATACCTTCATCAACTCTAGATTCAAACCTACCTAGTTTGTCTTAATTTCTTTTAATGTAGCATTTGCTTCCAAATATCTTGAAACGATTGATTCATGATGATATGTCATGCCATATATCATGAGGGGTTTTATTGAACGACCTCTCCCCAAAAGGTGTTGCGTACTTTTGATTCATCAAGCAATGCCCTATCCATTTCTTGAACTATTATGTTCATCCTTTCTACAACTCCATTATGTTGAGGGGTTCTTGCAACAACAAAATATCTCTTGATCCCATGTTTTTCAAAATAATTTTTGAATTCATTAGATGTGAATTCTCCTCCTCTATCTAACCTTAGGCACTTGATTTTTAAGTCCATTTCATTTTCTACCTATGTCTTGAATATTTGAAATTTTTCAAAATCCTCAAATTTATGCTTCAATAATCCAACCCAAGACATATTGGTATAGTCATGAATCAGAAATATGAAATAGTTTTCACCTCATGGTGATTGTGTACTAGTAGGGCCACAAAGATCTATATGGATCATCTCAATATTTTGAGTGGTGGAGTGTTCTCTGGCCTTGAACTTAAATCTTGACTTCTTTCCAAACTGACATGACTTGCAGATAATATTCTCAGGTTTGGAAATTTTAGGCATATCTCGTACAACATATTTTATTCCTAGCTTAACAAGATGATTAAAACTAACATGACTTGATATTTTGTGTCGAAGCCATATCTCATTGGTTTTACCAATGGAACATTTTTCTTTTCCTTCTTCTAGGAAATACGCATTCCCTAGAGTTAAGACTTCCTTTACAAGAGTATTCCATGTATTCCCATCCATTACTTTACATCCTTTTGAATGAAACAGAACATTGTGTCCTTGGTCACACATTTGACTTACACTCAACAAGTTATGTTTTAGACCATATAGATTCAACAGATTCTGTGATTTTGTCTTTCCCTTTTTATCTTCATCTACTACAATGATTCATTTTCCTCTAATTCTTGTTGAAGCATTGTTTCCAAAAGTAACATTACCACCTTTTTCTTTAGTTAGGAATTAAAACTTACTCTTGTCTCTCGTCATGTTCTTGGAGTAGCCACTATTAATATACAATTGATTTTATTTATTTTTGGCATATAGAGTCAATCCACATTTTTCTTTGTTTTTGTTTTTTTTCCTCCAAACCTTGGTAAAAGTTTCTTGTTTGTCTTGCTTAAATACAGAAAAAATATTTATTTTGCATTTACTTTCTTTGTGTCCAAAAGTATTTCATATGTGGCACTCGTGTTCATTCAGTAAAGGAGAGAAGTCATTATTGAAATAATTTTGAACCATATCCATTTGAGGTTTATTGAATCTCATTCCTACATTTTTGTTATATCTAAAAGTCTTGAAACTCACAACCTTATGTCCAAAGTTACTATAAGAGAAACAATATCCATAGAAAATGTTTGAATTCCTTGGAATGAAGAACTTGCTTGAAGGAATTGGTATTTGTCTTCCAAATTGATAATATTTAGGCATCTGTTGCTTCCTTGCTTTGTATTTTTTTGCATGGTTAGGTTGATCCAGTTCTTAATGCTTCTTTTCATTTTATGACTTGTTACGATGAATGTTGTTTCCCTTGAGAGCATTGACATAGTTTTTGTTCTTCTTAGTATTTGACATGTTGATGCTTGAATCATCTTTGACAATGTTCGAACTTTCTTTATATCCCAGTCATGTCTTATCATCTAGTGATCTTTGATTGTTGAGAATGTTATCTAGGATTTCATATCCTCTTATGAATTTGATATTCATTTGAGTCCTGGAATTCTCTAGATATTTTCTTAAGGATATTATTTCTACTTCTAGTTTGTGACATATGTTCTCCTTTTCTTTTATTAGATTCATCAATATTCCTTCCTTTCTTTTGTCCTCTTCTAGTTGGATTTTTAAGGTGATTATATATTCACTAATATCATTGTCTTTTTCTTTATAAATTTGTAACTATTATTTTCTTATTCTATTCTTTTTTCTTGAGTCGGGATATTTGTTCTAGAGCACTAATGAGTTATCCTTCCATGTTGAATACAAATTCACACTCTTTTGTGTCCATTTTTTCTTGATCAGATCTTTTTTGCTCTAAATCCATGAGAATATTTTCATCTTGAGTTGTATTTGGCTCATATTTTTATTCTTCATTTTCTAAAGAGTTGTTGCTATCCTCCCTTGAATAAAACTTGTTCCTTTTAAAATAGTTTTTCTTCTTAAAATCCCTAGGTTTATCCTTCCCTTTTCTTTATTTTTCATTAGTGTTGTTTTCTTTGAAAGAACATTTCGATACAAAATGACCAACTTTACCACAATGAAAGCATTTGAATGGTAACATACCTGTATACTTTTCGGAGCCCCTCTTAAGTTTCCTTACAAATTTATCTTCTACTTCATTTGAGAAGTTTTCAGAGGTGTCGTGATCTTAATATTTTGACAATTTGATAGATGCCTTGAAAGCTCCATCTTTTATGTCTAGTTGTTCTTTCATGGTCCTCATCTTATAAGAAGTCAGTATTCCATGGAGCTGATCCATAGTCGATTTATATAGTTCATGCATTTGTTCTATAGTAGAAACCTTCATATCCAATATTGAGGGAAGAGATCTCAGTACCTTTTGAACCACCATAGTTTATTCAATCTTCTCACCTAACACCATTCATAGTGCTTACATTCTCATCTACTCTGAGAAAGAAACCAACAATATTTTCATATTTATTCATCCTTAGGATTTCAAATTGCATTATGTGAGCTTGAAGTTTGGCCCACGTAACTTTCTTGTCTCCTTCATAATTGTTTACTATTTTGTCCCATATTTCCTTTGCGGATTCCAACTGCATTACTTTAACAAACTTTGTTTCTACAAGCCCACTTTGGATAACATTCATAGCTCTTGAATTATTGTATTAATTTTTCTTACCAACTTCATCATTTAGAAGATTTGTTGGGATTTTATAACTATCTACCACAATATGCCAAACTTTCATACCAAGAGACATCAAGTAGGTCTTCATTGTTAATTTCCAAAAAAAAAAAATGTTCCATTAAATAGAGGAGGTATGGTTGAAGAAGAAGAGGAATCTTGACTTGCCATACTTTTTGTGTGATATTCCTTCCAATTGGTAGGATATTATTAAAGGAACCTCATTATGATACCAATTGTTGAGACTCACTGTAATATTGAGAGGGGGGGGTGGGGGGGGTGAATCAGTATTACATCAATTTTCTCAATTTTGTTTTCTTTCAATGATTTAATATTATTTTGAAGTGCTTACTTAATCACCAATAAATACAAAAATCAAATCAACACAAAAAAAATAGTACACCGGAATTTTTATGTGGAAAACCAATGAATTTTTTTTATGTGGAAACCCAATGCGAGAGAAAACCGACAAACATATTTCTTTATGATCTTTTGCAAGAACCAAATTACACTTTATAATCTTTCAACTCAATAGGCACTGAATTTTTGCAAATAATGAGGACACCAATCCTCTCAGGCACCAACCTGTTACAAATGATGAGGAAACCAATCCTCTCAAGCACCAACCTATTACAAATGATGAGGACACCAATCCTCTCAGGTACCAAAATGTAGAGTGAGGACACCATCCCTTTCCCCTGCACCACCCTGCCTCCATGTATTCATTTTTCTCCAAACAAATTCCTTACACAACTAGACCTTTCTCAAGACTTTTCTCTTTTTAATTCAAAAACCATATGATATATTTATAGTTTAGTTCGTTTGAACAGTTATAGGACCTTTTCCTTCTCTTCTTGTCAACAAATAATGTGATCAAAGCACATACCTATTAATAATTTCTTTGCCTCAGTTCAACTAATTGTATGTGGACTCATAATAGTTATATTGTGGACATATCTTGACCAAATAAAAGTCTAGTTCATTATATGTGGACAAACTTCTATATAAATTAAGTATATGGATGCATAAAAGTTATATTGTGGACATATCTTGACTAGATGAAAGTCTAGTCAATTATATGTGGACACACTTATGTTTAAATTAAGTATATTTCTTGTCTAGTTATGGTTGGACATTCTTCGACTAAATCAAATGGACCAAATATTCCTTGTTTTATGAAAATGATCAAGGATCATCATTGATCCTTTCAATGATTAAAAAAGTATCAAGTATATGACCAAATATTCCAACAAATGAGCTACAACTCATCTTTAGCAACAAAACCTAGTGTTATTATAACATCTCATCAAAATTGATGCAACAATTTGCATTCTAGTTTACATAGCACCCAATGTGTAAATAGAATGGGAGTGAAAGATTCAAGTCACAAGTCTTCAACCTGTCGCACCTTCTCTGCGGCGTGCTCACCTAGTTTCCCCACCAGACTGTGAGCATGTCCTGGTGACTCATTCACTTTACTGTTGAACTTCCACTCGTTCCACTGCATTCCACTCTTTCACTTGTCACACCGGCTTTGTCTCTGCACACTCCATTGTTCCATTCGTCGCACTAGATCATGGCCCCCTGCAGATTTTCTTTTGTGCCATTAACAATCGATTGAACTTGTTTCATCACACTCCAATGCATCTCTTGTTGCACTAGCTAAAAGCTCCATATATATTTTCTTCTTCGCCATTGATCCTTTTTTCCTTTGATCCTTTATCACACTTATGTTTTCATTCTTTCATGACTTCCTCCATCTATGCACCATACTTTGTGCCATATTATCTTTCATAGCGCTAGAAATGACTATGTTCATCACTAATTTGACACCAATGACAACATATGCACAAAAATTGTAATATAATTGAGTCATAGATATAGGTTGTGAATGGGAATAAAAGATAGAGATGTGACAAAATGAGTCCATTTTGAGGACTCAACATTAATATCCATTGGGTGTGTAAGAATATTTCCCTTAATATGGATCGAGTATGAAAATAATATGGAATGTGAATGAAGTTGTGGATATTTAATAAGGTTCATGTTCCACTAAGTTCATGAAAGCATATAAAATTGTAGTTTTTTCATGAGGTTCAGGTATCAAACCTCATGAATGCAAATTCTTCTAGCATTTTGATGAGGAATTTAGTGGTCAAACTAATGGATATTGTTATTAAAATTTCTTGTAGTGAATTGTGAAGTCAAAAGATTGATTGTGGAAAAATTGAATTGGGACAAATAGAGGAAATTGATAGATTTGATTAAGTACCTAAATATGTTAACCAACATAAATATGACGAGGATACATTGAAACTAGTCATTAAATGACCCTAGATTAGTTATCGAAAAGGATTGTGTTACCAGGTTAAGGCATATTTGATTCATGTTATGAGGTCAAGACATGGGGTTCCATGCATAGCTATGTCAATGTAACATGTGATTTAGCAAGTGATGACACCTTTTTTTTTATATATGAGAGTTTGATATGATAGAAGGAGATGTAATGAGTAGACATGGGTAATAAATTTAATAAATCATTATGTAACAATTATCTAATAACTTAATGATTAAACATGGGATGATAAAGTTATGATATAAATGGTAAGTCACATAAACATTTATATATTGTCTCCCTCTTTTATCCACAATATTTAGAATTGGAGCCATAACGTATTTGAATAGATTCTAAGAGAAATGGATGGAATTGGAAGATTTTCATCATAACAGAAAAAGATGGAATTTTTAGCATTATTATCATAATCCTCATTCATCAACATCAAATAAACAAAAAATGAAATTCATAAAACACATTCCATGAAATGTGTGTGTGTGTGTTCATAACCGTCTCAACTGTACATTTTTTACAAAATGGCACATCGTGCCCAATATACAAAATGCCAGAAAGTGCCCAAACATGGAAAAGTGACATATGGTTCCCTAAATATAAAATGGCACTCATTGGTCACTCGTTGACCACTACCACCCTTGCAACTATCAAGTGCATCAAGGAACTTGATCTTATTATCTTACTTGAATCATCACCTTGAGTGGTTTTATGCCTAGGCATGGTTCGTCACTCCAGAGACTCGAAAAAGAAACAACATTCTTATAAGATTTTTTCCATAATTAATTAACAAACATACAAAATGATACTTTATAATTCAAGCTGAGAAAAATCACCGTAGATGATATTGACAATCGTGAGGGTGTTACCCTCCTTCACAACCCTAATATATCAACGATGCCACCTTGCAGTAGTTACAAGGATCAAAGCATGAAATTTTAAAAAATGCATAAAATCAATTCCATTCATGATACATAAAAATCCATCAACAAATGATCTCATCGGGAATAACTCAAGAAACAATGGAAAGTTGCTAGTAGGTGGAGCACTCGACTATGCAACCTACTCTAAGGAAACATTTTCTCTAGTATCCTTAGTGGATGGCACAATATGGTCTGCAATAGAGACAATTGGTGGGTTTTGTATAGGTGTAGACACTATGGATGCATCAAATGTAAAATTTAGTGGGGGTGGGTCACATACAAGGGCATCCATTATCGATGGATGTGATAGAAAAGGTGATGGTGACGTAGGGGTGAAACCATTGTGGATGTATGTCATGGAAAATATGGTGGGGGTGGGAATGGATAAACCTCGATGGGTGGTAAAAGGGATGGTAAGACCCTTAGGCTGGAAAGAGTTATCCCAAGAGTCAGGGCAGAGTGGCCAAGGAATAGACTAGCCTTATATCTAGGGGAAAATGGAGGAGTAAATGTTGGTGGTGGTGGGGAATGAAAGGGTGGTGGTACATGTGATGCAGGAGCATCTTTCCACCTCGATGGATGCATCAACAAAACAACATGTAGGCACACATTTGGAGATAAGGAGATGCGCCGACCCTCTCATTTTTAAAATTGAAATTATAAAATTCTGTAAATTTATGTGTAAGGGTGGTAGATTGTCAAAGCCATGCCCTTGGACAGGTGTGGATGGGTTTATTAGAATGACCGAATTTAAGAAGGTTCATATTTGTGTTGGGTCTGGATCTCTATTTAATGTAATGAGTCATAGGATAAGGTGTCTTAGTTTAAACGGTGATAGAATTTTAGGCGGTGGAGAGGATAAGCTCAATAGATCCCTCTTTTGTAAAAAAGAGAGAGATATGATTTTTGGATCAGGATGAGAGTTTTACATTAGATTAGATTAGAGAATAATAGGGGAGAGAGGAGCTAAGAATCTATTGTAGTCAGAGATCTTGTACATAGTTGTAAACAGACACTGATATTAATACAAAACATTAGTTTTTCCTACACAGGAGTTGTCTGAGTGTATTTGTGAAATTGAACGAATGTCATATGTGTATGTTTGTATATTTTGTAGATGTATATTATATTTTATTTGCAAGGATAGACATAATTTACTGTTTGTAATTTATTTTGATTTCAGTCTGGGTTCTTTGTGGCCAAGTGCAAGGAGTGCATGAAGGAACTCTGTTTCGAGTTCTGAGAGAAGAGAAGTTTCCAAGACAAGACACTCACATAGTTATTGAATACTCTATTGGCTCAGCAAGGAGTGCTTGAGAATAAGTTTCCAAGAGGAAACTTATGTCCCTTCGAGGAGTGGAAGGGACAGAGACCTTTGAGGTTCAAGCGATTGAAACTCAAGGAGGAAAACAAATTTGTTGAATACTCTGGAGAACGACCCGTGCAAGGAGTGCACCAGGTCGACACTCAGACGAAGTGTTGAAAGAAAACCATTGGAAGACTAGTTAGAGCACAAAGAGCGTGTATGAAGAAGTCTCTTTCGACTTAAAATCTCAGAAGAGATAGCAGGGAAATTCTGTGTGCAGAGAGTGCATATTGAGCGCAATGAGTGTGTATAGAAACAAACTTGTGTTAAAGTTTGAAAGCTCAAGATTTCGAGTGAAAAGTGTGTTAGGAGGGTCACCAGAAGTCTTCAAAGGAAGTAGAGGGGTGAGTCCTTTAGAGATTGAGCTTATTCAAGAAGATCAGCAGAAATCACAAAAGGAGTGTGCAAGAGTGGACTTATTTCATGTCCCAAAGCTCAAGAGGAGTAGCATGAAGCCACACACACAACACAAGTACATGCAGAGCTGAGGCCAAACTCCATTACCAAATCTCAGGAGAGAGAGCGGAAGGTGATACCCAAAGGAACAGGCTCACAGAAGGACAATCAAAGGCTGGGACCTTCGAAGTATCAAAATATTCCAAGTCTGGGAAGAGAGGTGATGAAGCTCAGGAGGAGGAGTGTCAACAACCATTAAATCAGCTACAGAGGAGAGATATGGACTGTTGGAATGCACATCCATACAAAGAGGAACTAGTGCAAGAGAAGATCAGGTTTGAGCTATCAGATCTGAGCATGTGGACCAACAATCGTTGGATCCAGAGGAAGGTGCATGAGACAAGTTCCAAAATCATCGGGACCGTCCATCGGAAGGGATGCATGGTGAGTGCTCAACATTTCGCTGACTCACAACTTGAAGAAGTCAAAGAGAAATTTGTGAGAATTCATGAAATGCAAACTCATGAAATGATCACAGTCGTTGTTCATTTTGAAACCACCGGGACCCTCAGTTGTCAAGGAGGGAATGTGGTGAAGGGTCATATTTTCGCTGACTCGTAGAGTGAAGAAGTCAAAGAGTAGAGTCTGGAGAGTTCACGAAGTGAAAACTCATGAAAATATCATAGCCATTGGCTATCCCTACATCATCAGGGCCGTCCATTTGGAGGGACGCATGGCAAGAGACCAACATTTTGTTGACTCGTGGGAGGGAAAGTTCAAAGGTGGAAGCAGCAAGAACTAGTGATATGTGAAATTTCTATGCTCTTGAGAGTTGGGCCTCGGGTCACGGTGAACGGTCACATGGACAGAGGCCAAAGGAAGAGCTAAGGAACATTATCCCTTTTCGGAGCTCGGTAGTTGGGGAGTCAGGGTTGACTCATTCGTAAAGCCCTGATATGAGAAATTGTGACTCGCCTTTTGCATAGGTGTGTGGTCACGGGTAGTGGTCTCCTAGAGGAAGCTTACGCCTGGTGTTTGTTCATGCGGGAATAATTTTCACAAGTAGACTTGTGGATTGTTTATGAGAGGTTCTAGCAGGGAATCAAATATTATTTTAGTTCAGTCTTGAGAATATCCTAAGACTGGGAGGTCATGCAACCCTTGGAGAGGAGGGGGAGTCTGCACCAAGTGGTATCAGAGCTTAATTTCATCTGTAGATTTTAGGCTAAAGAGAAGAGGGAGATAGAATATTGATGCTCTGCGTATGATTTCTAGCAAGGTGTACAGTAAATGGTAGACAACCAGATGAGTTGAAAACTAGAGGGTGAAAATGGCTACTGAAGGCCATAGGGGTGATCAAGGCAAGGACCACCAGCAGAAAACCTAAGTTGAGATAGATAAAGAACTCATATAATTAGGGAGAAAAGATGGAGAGGCTAGTATTAAAAATGTAGTAGGACGAAAAGGTACATTGGACATAGGAATGGCCTTTGAAAAGGAAAGTAGAATGGCCTATCTAGAAGTTGATGACCAGAAGGAAACAAAAAATGTTGAGAAGGTGGCTGAGGCATGCTAAAAACCTCAGTAACACAGGAATGGAAGTGACTTGCATCTGTGAACTAAAAGTTGGAAAAAGCATCAGTGATGATGAGGATAAGAGATCAGTGGATGATCTCAAGACTTCCAGAAGGGATGTAGTGAGCTATCATATTTCTAGGTGGGAAATGATATGAGATTAACAGATAAGTTCATAAACTACCAAGAGGGAATAATTGGACTTTCAAGTTGCCAGGTGGGCAATGGAAAGAGATTAGTGGAAGGTCTCATATACTGCTAGAGGAGGAGTAATGAAAGTTCTGATTTCCAGGTGGACAATGAGATGGGATCATTGGAGGACCTCATAGATTTCCAGGAGAGCAAAGGAGAAGAAATTCCAGGTTGTTGGGTGGGTGAGGAGAATGAAGGGAGACTGTTTAAAAGTCTCATGAAATTAGTTGAGAGTTCATATCAACAAGGAGTCCTGATAGGTGAATATTCATATGAGTTTGCAGAACATGTTAATGAAGATGATGAGAAGATAGATACTCTCACCATCCAGGAAGTGGATCAGAGGAGTATCATTGGAGGAATTGATATATTCCTACCAAGCAGCCCAGTTGGGGCCAGAGCATGTGTTGTAGGTGCAGCAGAAGAAGAACAACCAAAAAAAAATGTCAAAGAAGAGAATGTGGAGCATACACTAATGTTTTCCCCAGTAGAAGAAGAGCATGCAGATAAGATTGACGCCAATCCACGCTCCCTCCACAACCTGCAGGTTGGAAGGTCCATGTCAAAACAGGATCTTTCCTTTACCACGGCCTGAAGAACTCTAAACGGCTCTTCTATTTCCCTATAGGTAAATATGTAGCCACAACAAACTCTCACAGGATCGCCTCTTTACACTTGGGAGATCGGACTTCGCAACTTCGCGAATCCAGTGGTCAAGCGTTGGTCTTTCGAATCCCCGAAACCCGAACCCCAAAATAGTCAACACTGACCTTTCCTTTTTCCTTTCGGTATTTTCCCTATCATGATTTCGGCAATCGTGATGTCGAACAACTCGTCTCACCGACTCCCGAATCCCGATTTGCCGAAACTCCAATACACTCGCGAGTTTTGACCTTCAATGCCACTTCCCTTTTGTCGAGATTTTGGACTTTGCGATATCGCAAATCCTAATGCAATGTTTTCGGGAATTCACCCCACGAATCTCCTAAATAGCGTGCCACCTATCCACCTCGCTGGCTCCTATGGCCCACACCGTTCTCTTGGCCTTTGGGATTTCGCATTTTGTGATATCGCGATTCTCATTTCCAAGTTTACAGGACTTCAACCTACGAAACCCCGATGTGGAAATCCACACGTAAATCCAACGACCCTTGTGGCTCGGATCTACGGTCCTACCCCTACTGAGCTTAGAACCTTTAGGGAATACTCGTCGTATCTCCCCTATTCCTCCGCGAGATCTGAAGGCTCATGGAAATTCACGAATTCCCCTCAGAGAATTCCGATCGTCCGTTCCTTCCCCTGGTAACTCGTCCTCCTGCGGCGCAGACTTATGACGCATTCCTAATTCTTCCAGGTACAACTTTTGTGCAACCCTTTCCGTGGTTATAAGGCTTTATCCTCCCTGAGCTTCCTTATAACCTTGAGTCTTAGAGAAGACTCTTGTGCGCACTCCTTGCGGCAACCTTCAGACACTTCCAAGTGTTGAATTTTCCTTTGACCCTGCGCACACCTGCAATAGCAGTCTCTCAATTCTTCACTCAGGTCCACAACCCTGAAACTTTGCTCAGCCTCCGTACTCCTTGCACGGCTCCTGTGCCCAACTGCACCTTTTTTGTGAATGAGAACAAAAGCTATCCCTATCTGAACCCTTTGTCAACGCACTCCTTGCAGACAATTTGACTGCACTCCTTGCAGGAACCCTTTTCAGATAGAGAAACAATTGAAACTCATTCCTACTTCCTTTCAGAATTCAAACTCAAAACATGAAATCATATACACAACATATAAAGAAAATGTATAACAGGAAGCAAACATTCATGAGAATATCATTCAATATCAATACACGGAGAACAAACACGAAACCATGAATTTGAATCAAACTCTTTCTATTAATCCAAATATCTGTACATGGGTGTTCTTACACAACTCTCTGCTTCTTCTCTATGCTCTTCATACACTAATGTTGCTTCTGATCCTATTACAATGCACAATGAGGGTGTCTATATCCCGTTTCCCTCTTGCGCTCTAAAACTGTCTAATCTACACATTCAATTCTACCTACTTGCATTAACTTCTATAAATTCCTTGTACCTACTAAGGACGAGAGAAAACCACTCAAGGCCCATTTACATTTTACAAGTGCGCCTTCATTAAATTTCCACATTTATGTTCGCGCAATAACTTCAAGGTGATTTCAAAATTTGTGTTGGGCTTGTCCAGTTGTCCGGTGTCTCCACGCTGGCTTGCTTGATGTTGGCGATGCTCTTGCATCATACTCCCTGCCTTGAAAATTTTCATGGGATCCTTTCCATGAGCTCGTGCACGGTGTTTCCATGCTTCTGGATCTTCGTTTCATTCTCCCAGCTGGCATCTTCAACTGGATGGTTCTTCAATTTGACCAGATACTCAAAGTATTGCTTTCGCCTGGTCCTCTTGCTCATTCTTTTATCCAGTATGTGCTCCATCTGCGACTTATCTGCAATTGGCATCTGCTTTGTCCACTGGATCACTGGCTCCTCATTTCTTGTCCCCGTTTCCTCATCTTTATACAGGTACAAATTTGAGATATTGAATATCAAAGAAATTCTGATCCCATCGGGTAATTCAATATCGTAAGCATTCGCCCCAAATTTCTTCAAGACCTTACATGGTCCGATTTTCTTCATCTTCAGCTAATTATATGTTCCTCTCGGGAACCTTTCCTTTCTTAAATGTGCCAGAACCAAATCACCAACCTCAAATTGAAGTTGTCTTCTATGCTGATCTTCTCTGCACTTATACTCCTGGCTTGATTTTTGCAAACGCTCCTTCACCTGGCTGTGAAGTTCCTTCATCGCCTCTGCAAATTCTTCTGCACTAGCGCTCCTAGTTGAAATCTATTCTGAATCCCTCAATTCAAAAATTCCTCTCGGTTGCATGCCATAGACAACCTGAAATAAACTTTGTCCTGTGCTTCTGTTAACCGATTCATTATAAGCAAACTCTGCCTGTGGTAATATGTTGTCCCACTGGCTGTGGTGTTCTGTCACCAAGCTTCTCAGCAAGTCTCCCAGACTTTTGTTCACTACTTTTGTCTGTCCATCTGTATGAGGATGATAAGACGAACTAAATGATAAGTTAGTCCCCAACTTCGTCCATAAGGTCCTCCAAAAGTGCCCTATGAGTTTTGTATCTCGATCCGAAACTATACTTCTTGGCAACCCATGAAGTCGAATGACTTCTTTGAAAAACAGATTCGCAATGTGAGTTGCGTCACTGGTTTTCTGACATGGAATGAAGTGTTCCATCTTGGAAAATCTATCCACCACCACAAAGATTGAATTAAAACCTCTTTGTCTTCTTGGCAACCCCAATACGAAATCCATGTTGATTGCATCCCACGACCTCTCTGGTATGGGCAATTGTTGATAACACCCCACATTCTACTTCCTTCCCTTCGAATGCTAGCAAATTATGCATCTGTCCACGAATATCTTGACATATTCTCGCATTCTCGGCCAAAAATATGACTCATTCAACTTTGCGAATGTCTTGTCATGACCAAAGTGCCCTGCTAATCCTCCACTGTGTTTTTCCTTCAGAAAATTCTCCCTCATGGAGCATTTCAGAATACACAGTTGATTACCTTTAAACAACAATCCTTCCCGGATCATGTATTCTACCCATTGTCTTCTATCCCTGAGAATTGGATTCTCAGTTGCTTCATACACCTCCTTAAAATCCTGATCATCTGCGTACATGTCCCTGAGATCATCAAAACCCAACGTTTTGACTCTGAACTCCTGCAATAGAAAACACTTCCTGCTCAAAGCATCAACAACTTTGTTAGCAGTACTCGAAATATGTTTTTATCACAAAAGTGAAATTATGCATGTACTCAACCCATTTGACATGTCTCTGATTCAACTTTTCTTGTTCAGTCACAAACTGCAGTGCATGATTGTCACTGTATAAGACAAACTCTTTCGGGATCAAGTAATGTCTCCATTTCTTCAATGTCTATATGATAGCATAAAACTCCTTATCATAAGTGGAGTACTTCACTTTCGCTTCATTCAACTTCTCGCTGAAGTATGCTATCGACCTGTCTTCTTGACTCAAGACTGCCCCAATTGCAAATCCACTTCCATCGCATTTCGCTTGAAATATTTTCTGGAAATCCGGCAACACCAGAATCGGTTGTTTTGTGATCTTCCTCTTCAACAGATTAAAACTCTTTTCAGCCTCTTCAGTCTAGTGAAAAGACTTGTGTCTTTTATTCACTGTGTCCATCATTGCTGCACTAATTCCATTGAAATTCCTGATGAACGTTTGGTAGAAACTAGCCAATCCGTGAAAATTTCTCACCTCAAATATACTCTTCGGTGATGGCCAATTCTTGATTACCTACACCTTATCTGGATCCATCCTCAAATCATCTGCAGAAATAACAAGCCCCAAGTATATTATCTCTGTCTTCATGAATGAGGACTTCTTCATGTTTATCAACAACTTCTCCTGCTGTAATCTTCGCATCACTGTAGCCAAATGCTTCAAATGCTCTGCCACTGTTTTACTGTAAACCAGTATGTCGTCTAAATACACAATGAAAAATTTTCTGATGAACTCCCTAAGGACTTCGTTCATCAACCTCATGAAGGTACTTGGTGCATTTGTTAATCCAAATGGCATAAAAATCCATTCATACAACCCTTCATTGGTTTTGAATGTTGTCTTCCACTCATCACCTTCTCTCATGCGGATCTAGTGATAACCGCTTTTCAAATCAATATTTGAAAAATACTTTGCTCCACTCAAGGAATCCATCAGATCATCCATC
>JZKD02S2090618.1:197020-208872 GCA_000966675.3 Picea glauca
GTACACATCCTCCAGCCTCCATCTTTCTTCGGACTGAGTACTGTTGGAACAACACATGGACTCAAGCTTTCCCTGACCAAACCTTTGTCCAACAACTCCTGGACTTGCCTCTTAACCTCTTCATTCTCTTGCGGTGTCAATCTGTACGTGGCTTTATTTGGCAAAATCGCTCCTGGTATGAGATCAATATGATGACTCACACTTCTAATCGGTGGCAATGAACAAGGTAGTTCGTCCACTACTATGTCTGCGAACTCTTCCAGCAGTTCCTGAATTTCTTCTGGTAAATCATCCACTCTTGTGCTGGTCAAAACAATTCTAGGCTTCCTTACTACTATGAATTGTGGTTCCTCCTTCTTCTTGACCTCTGTAAGAAGTTCCTTCCAACTCATGAGAAGTATAGTGTTGCTCATTTCCGGTTTCACCTCCTTATCCTTGATTGGAAGTAATATGTGAGTCCTCCCATTCTTCTCCAGGGTGTATGTGTTCATTCTCCCATCAGGAATCACATTCCTATCATATTTCCATGGTCTACCCAGCAATATATGACAAACATCCATAGGAATAACATCACATAATATTTTATCATTATATCCTCCTATCTTAAATTCAACTAAACATTGTTTAGTGACAGTTACCTGATGTCATTTTTGTAGCCATGAAACTCTGTATGGGATTGGATGATCAATCGTCTCCAGCTCCAGCTTTTCTACCATCTCCGTAGAAACGATATTATCCATGCTACCAATATCCACAATGACCTTGCATACCCTGTCCTTGGTCTTGCAAGCAGTCCTGAAAAGTCTGGTCCTTTGGACTGAACTCTCCACCTCCTTCTCTGGTGTCAAAAGCACTTTCCGCATCATCAACAATCTTATGCCTTCAGTGTCTTCTGCCTCAACATCCCGCCTCTTTGCTTCGGATGTGAGCTTCTCCACCCTCTTTCTTTTTATCTGGACACTCGTAAGACTTGTGCCCATTCTTTTCACATGTGAAGCATGTTATTAGTCCACCTCTTCCTCTTCCTCTACCTCTAGTACGAGGAAAAGTGTTATTTTCAGCATAATCTCCTCTCTGCTCAGTATGCTACCGTCTATGTTCAGCATATTTCCCTCTCTGTGAGGTTCCACCTCTCTCAGTTCGAGTCTAAGGCTTCTTCTAGTCTTCTTTGGGCTTCTAACATTTGTCCTGGGCAACTAATTTTCCTTTGGGATGACTTATGCCTCGGCCTCCTTGACCCTACTTTTAGCTCAGCTTCTTTTCCACTTTCAAAGCCATCTGATAAGCATCTTCCACTGTTCAGATGGTTACCATGCTCATCTCATCCTGGATATCGTATCTCAGGCCATTCATGTATCTGACAACTTTCTCATCATCGCTCTCCCGATGACCTGCCTTGATGTTCATCTTGTAGAATTCTTCAGTGTATTCTGTCATCATCTTCTGTCTCATGTTCTGCATCCTCCTGAACAGAGTAATTTGATAATCCCTGGGGATGAATTTCACCTTCATCTTCGCGATCATTCTATCCCAGCTCTTGATCTTCTTCTTGCCTTTGCAACGTCTGTCATCTTTTAGTTCATCCCACCACAATGTTGCATGTCCTTTCAATCTTGTGACAACATGCTGGACCTTCTTGTCCTCTTCGACATCTTCATAGTCAAAGTATGTGTCTAGAGCTCTAATCCAGTCTAGAAGATCCTCTACATCCAAGTTTCCCTCATAAACTGGAATGTCCATCTTTTCTCTTGCACCCATTCTTGCAATAGCTCTGATCAAGCATTCATTTGATGCATCTTCAGCTGCAACTTCTTCTTCATGTTCAGCCTCAATTTCACTCTCGAAATCAGTGAGATCCCCAGCACTGACTGTGCATCTCTATGTTGTTTCCATGTCTTTGAGTCTAGATCTTAGATCACACATCTCTCTCTCCATGTCTAGATCTGTCATCTGCCTGCCTCTCCTTCTCAGCATTTCCCTATCCTCTGGTGGATCGGGTGTTTGCATGTCCCTTCTCCTTGGCGGCATGGTGAATTCTCTTTTTCTTCCCTACTACAGAAAGCAAAGAACCTTTCTGTGCTCAGATACCAAAACTGACGCCGACGCACGCTCCCTCCACAACCCACAGGTCGGAAGGTCCACGTCAACACAGGATATTTCCTTTACCACGGCCTGAAGAACTCTAAATGGCTCTTATATTTCCCTATCGAGAAATCTGCACCCACAACAAACTCTCACAGGATCCCCTCTTTACACTTGGGATATCGGACTTCGCAACTTCACGAATCCAGTGGTCAAGCGTTGGTCTCTCGAATCCCCAAACTCGAAAACAGTCAACACTGACCTTTCCTTTTTCCTTTAGGGATTTTCCCTATCGCGATTTCGACGATCGCGATGTCGAACAACTCATCTCACCGACTCCTGAATCCCAATTTGTCAAAACTCCGATACACTCGCGAGTTTTGACCTTCAATGCCACTTCCCTTCTGTCGGGATTTCGGACTTCGTGATATCGCGAATCCTAATGAAATGTTTTCGTGACTTCACCCCATGAATCTCTGAAATAGCGTGCCACCTGTCCACCTCGCTAGCTCCTATGGCCCACACCATTCTCTTGGCCTTCGGGATTTCGCATTTCGTGATATCGCGATTCCTGTTGCCAAGTTTACGGGACTTCAACCTATGAAACCCCGATGTGGAAATCCATGCGTAAATCCAACAGCCCTTGTGGCTCGGATCTACGGTCCTACCCCTCCTACGCTTAGAACCTTTAGGGAATACTTGTCGTATCTCCCCTGTTCCTCCGCAAGATCTGACGACTCACGAAAATTCACGAATTCCCTCAGAGAATTCTGATCGTCCGCTCCTTCCCCTGGTAAATCGCCCTCCTGCGGCGCAGACTTACGACGCCTTCCTAATTCTTCCAGGTACAACTTTTGTGCAACCCTTTCCGTGGTTATAAGGCTTTATCCTCCCTGAGCTTCCTTATAACTCTGAGTCTTAGAGAAGACTCTTGCGCGCACTCCTTGCGGCAAGCTTCAGACACTTCCAAGTGTTGAATTTTCCTTCGACCCTGCACACACATGCAGCAGTAGTCTCTTAATGCTTCACTCAGGTCCACAACCCTAAAACTTCACTCAGCCTACACACTCCTTGCATGACTCTTGTGCCCAACTACACCTTTTGTGTGAATGAGAACAAAATCTATCCCTATCTGAACCCTTTGTCAACGCACTCCTTGCGGACAATTCGACTGCACTCCTTGCAGGAACCCTTGTTCAGATAGAGAAACAATTGAAACTCATTCCTACTTCCTTTCATACTTCAAACTCAAAACATGAAATCATATACACAACATATAAATCAAATGTATAACAGGAAGAAAACATTCATGAACATATCATTCAACATCAATACACAGAGAACAAACACGAAACCATGAATTTGAATCGAACTCTTTCTATTAATTCAAATATTTGTACATGGGTGTTCTTACACATCTCTCTTCTTCTTCTCTATGCTATTCATACACTAATGTTGCTTCTAATCTTGTTACAATGCACAATGAGGGTGTCTATATCCCGTTTCCCTCTTGCGCTCTAAAACTATCTAATCTACACATTCAATTCTACCTACTTGCATTAACTTCTATAAATTCCTTCTACCTACTAAGGCTGAGGTAAAATCGCTCAAGGTCCATTTACATTTTACAAGTGCACCTTCATTAAATTGCCACATTTATGTTCGCGCAATAACTTCAAGGTGATTTCAAAATTTGTGTTGGGCTTGTCCAGTTGTCCATTGTCTCCGTGTTGGCTCGCTTGATGTTGGCGATGCTCCTGCATCAAAGATGCTTACTCCATGGGAGAAGGAGTTGGATATGCTGGAGGATTGGTTGAACAATCCATAACTAGAAGATGGTTTCTAGCAAATGGTAATGCAAATCTTAAGAGAAGAACATTCGATAGAATTTCTCAAAAATTTCATTCGGGAAGCTGAACAGATGGTGGTTGCAGTACTGAAGCATGCAATAGAAGAGGGAGCATAATTCTAGCCAGAGGAACAACTGTACAATATGGATATGTGCCAACAAAATTGGAGCTGACAGAAACCAATATGTCAGAGGAAGAAGCTGGGCAACAATTTAATAAGGAAACTACAGAACTGAAATCTACAGCAGAATGGAAAGTTAGTATTATAGGGGAGGAAGACAATGTGGGAGATCAAGTAGGTCTATCTATTAATAGGTATGGAGAGGAGGAAGTGCAACAAAGAAGACTGGATAATAAGAGTTATCCATTGGAGCAGTTGGACAAGGCAATTGAAGAATTAGGAAGTTGATGTTGAGGTCAACACAAGAAGCGATTAGCAAGGAGAAGCTGAACAAAGGAAAGAAGAAGAAGAAGGAGAAGCATAAGCAACAACAACAACAAATAAGAGGAGTAGGTAGACATTTCCAAGAGAAATTTTGGGATCTATGTAGATTTCAACATAATTAGGGAGCTCATGAGTAGGAGCTCATGAAGTTTTCACAGTAGTGGAGTATGATGGAGGAGCATCCTTCCACCTCGATGGATGTGTCAACAAAATAACACATCAGGACGCATTTGGAGATAAGGAGAGGTGCCGACCCTCTCATTTTTAAAATTCGAATTATAAAATTCAGTAAATTTATGTGTAAGGGTGGTAGAATTTCAAAGCCATGCCCTTTGAAAGGTGTGGATGGGTTTATTAGAATGGTTGGCTGTAAGCAAGTTTAGATCTGTTTTGGCTCTAGATATTTGTTTAATGTAATGAGTCATAGGATAAGGTGTCTTAGTTTAGATGGTGATAGAATTTTAGGCGGTGGAGAGGATAAGCTCAGTAGAGCCCTATTTTGTAAAAATAGAGAGAGAGATTTGTTTTGGATCAGGATGAGAGTTTTACATTAGATTATATTAGAGAAGAATAGGGGAGAGAGGAGATGAGACTCTGTTGCAGTCAGAGCTCTTGTACACAGTTGTAAATAGACACTGATATTAATACAAAACATTAGTTTTTCCTACACAGGAGTTGTCTGAGTATATTTGTGAAATTGAATGAATGTCATATGTGTATGTTTGTATATGTTGTAGATGTAAATTAGTTTTCATCTATTTGGATAGATATAATTTACTGTCTGTAAGTTATTTTGATCTAAGTCTGGGTTCTTTGTGGCCAAGTGAAAGGGGTGCATGAAGGAACTCTGTTTCGAGTTATGAGAGGAGAGAAGTGTCCAGGAGAAGACACTCACAGAGTTATTGAATGCTCTGTCGGCCTAGTACGGAATGCTTGAGCACAATTTTACAACAGGGAACTTATATCCCTTCAAGGAGTGGAAGGGATAGAGACCTTTGAGGTTCGAGCGATTGAATCTCAAGGAGGAAAACAAAGTTGATGAATACTCTGGAGGAAGACCTGTGCAAGGAGTGCACCATGCCAACACTCAAACGAATTGTTGAAAGACAACCATTGGAAGGCTAGTCAGAGCACAGAGAGCACGTATGAAGAAGTCTCTTTCGACTTAAAATCACGGAAGAGATAACGGGGAGATTGCGTATGCATAGAGTTCATATTGAGTGTAAGGAGTGCGTATAGAAACAAAATTGTGTTACAGTTTGAAATATTAGGAGGTAGAGCACAAAGTGTGTCAGTAGGGCCACTAGAAGTCTTCAAAGGAAGTAGAGGGGTGATTCCTTTAGAGACTGAGCATATTTAAGAAGCTCAGCAGAAATCACACAAGGAGTGTGCAAGAGTGGAATTATTTAAAGTCTTGAAGCTCAGGAGGAGTAGCGTGAATTTGGATGCATAATGAAAGTATGTGCAGAGACGAGTCCAAATTCCATTACCAAATCTCACGAGGGAGAGCGAAAGGCGAGACCTAAAGGAATAGGCCCACAAAAGGACAATCGAAGGCCAGGACCTTCGAAGTATCAAAATATTCCAAGTCTGGGAAGAGATGTGATGAAGATCAGGAGGACGAACATTGGCAGTCATTAGATAAGTTGCAGAGGAGGGATCTAGACCGTTGGAACCCATTTTTAGACAAGGAGGAATGAGCACAGGAGAAAATTAGGTCTGGGTTGTCATATCTAAGCATGTGGTCCAACAATCATTGGATCCAGAGGAAGGTGAACGAGACAAGTTATGAAATCATCGGGACCGTCCATGAAAATGGATGCATGGTGAGTTCTCATCATTTCGCTGACTCACAACTTGAATAATTCAAAGAGAAATTCATAAGAATTCATGAAACACAAACTCACGAAAATATCACAGTCGTTGTTCGTTTTGAAACCATCGGGGTTGTCTGTTTTCAAGGAGGGCTCATGGTGAAGGGTCATCTTTTCGATGACTCATAGAGTGAAGAAGTCAAAGAGTAGAGTCACAAGAGTTCATGAAGTGAAAAATCGTGAAAAGATCATATCCATTGGCTATCCTGACATCATCAGGGCCATCCATTTGGAGGGACGCGTTTCGAGAGACCATCATTTTGCTGACTCGTGGGAGGGAAAGGTCAAAGGTGGAAGCAATAAGAACTCGCGATACGTGAAATTACGACGCTCTTGAGATTTGGGCCCCAGGTCACGGTGAACGGTCACATGGAAGGAGTCCAAAGCAAGAGCTAAGGAACATTATCCCTTTTCAGATCTCGGTAGTTGGGGAGTCGGGTTTGACTCATTCATAAAGCCCTGATATGAAAAATTGTGACTCTCCTTTTGCATAGGCATGTGGTCACGGGTAGTGGTCACCTGGAGGAAGCTTTCGCTTGGTGTTTGTTCATGCGGGCATAATTTTCACAAATAGACCTATGGATTGTTTCTAAGAGGTTCCAATAGGGAATCGAAGACTATTTTAGTTCAGTCTTGAGAATATCCTAAGACCGAGAGGTCACACATCCCTTGGAGAGGAGGGGGGTCTACACTAACATGCGACCTAGAATTTGATGAAGCAACCCACATACATATTTATAATATTTTTATTAGTACAAAAGTGTAAAATTAAACAAAAACAATATAATAAATTTCACATTTAAACAATATTTAAATCAACACATGAAAAATGTGAAGCAGGTGACTTGTCCATCCTAGGTGGACATGGTTCATCCCCGTATGGTACCACAACCTATAAAAACACAATAACATTATATTTGAGGATGTTAGAGAATAAGAAAATCATTGTGGTGAATTTATCAAAGGCAACACATACACCAAACGCGCAAGCTACCTCTATTGTTGCATCAATGGTGGAAGTCAACACAGATGCATTTATCAGTGTGGAGGGTATGCTATTAGAGAACAACAAATAAAAACATCATTTAATAAGATATGGAAAAAAATACACCAAAAAACTATATATATATATAATCAATGAAGAATATAGAGATGGTCAAGATACTAACTTCCTCCATGAAACTCTCCTATCTACTAGCTTCCATCATCCCATAAAAAATATACCTGTAACTTGAGCATCTATGAGGGTCACTACATGAACATCTAATATTTACATGCACCCTCTCCCGACTTCACTCTACTCTAGTCCTTGAAGGTCTATCCCCTCTTTGAACATCATATGAAGGTTCCACCTGCTGATATAATGCCACAAAATTATCATGACAGACCAGGCTATGAGTCAAAGTTGATAATGATAATTGTGGTTGGGTGATTCCTTTCATGATGGGAGGATGTTGAGTAGGGATTTTGTACCTTCTCCTAATAGGAAAATGACCTATCATTAGATCATACCTAACCTTTTCTCTATCCTATGCAGACCCACGACCCACCTTCTAGAATTCACCAATGTCAAAGTAGTTGACATGGTGACTCAAAATAAACTATCCCATAACTTCCTAAGGAAATATAGAATCACTTGATCCCTATTATTGTGGGGAGGATTTTTAAATACCATAAACCACCTATCCATCCAACTATCCTTAAAAAAAATTGTGGATGCACCAACCCATACAAATTTGTCTCTTTGTGACTAGTGGTTATAGTCTAGTTCTAAGATCAATGAAAAGTGACATCAATTGTTGTTTTATAATTTTCAAGTCTCTCACTTGGTTTTTGTCTATGTTATTCATGTAATATTCAAACATCATAGCCATGTAATCATAAATATTGGTTTATTTCACTTGGGCACTTACAATGAACTATACAATGGTGTCCAAGGAAGTAACTAATGAAAATCTGGTGGGCTCTCTAGTACTATGTAAGTCTTGGACAATATATCTAAGACAACTCAACCCTTCATCAATTTTCATGTTTACATTTGTTGGTTGTGGGTTGGGGTTTGGTGTGCATTCATTTGGTTTTATCGAGTTTTGGTTTTCTCTAGGTTCCATGTTAATTATTGTGATGCAATTTAATAATGGAATTTATATAAATTATGTTCGTTTTTTAAATTAACCTGGAAAATTAAAAAAAAACATATAATTAAATACTTTAGGAAATTAAAAAGAAACATGAAATTGCATGTGAATAAATACCTATAATACCTTAGATATGACGTCAGGATTGTGTGGACACCTCGTCGGAAAATCCCAAGGTTTCAATTCATTCAAAGACTTCTCAAATGCATGGCAGAGTCGGTCGAATGGGTAAAAAGATGGGCCACATGCCCTTTTAATGGAGCCCAAAAGAAACACGTGCACATTATGAGAGTGTGTGTGAATTCCTGAGATGATGTGATATTAAGAACGCATGTGCATTCTTGAAATACTCTAATCCTGAGATTATCAACAATTGGAATCAGAGAAGGTTATCTTCAGTATAGTTTAACCACTGGAAGGAAGATCCTAAGAAGAAATGGAAGACAACATTCCAAATGGGATTCCACCATTTGATGGAAGCAATTTTGAATACTGGAGTAATAGAATGGAAACTTACTTGAAATCTCTTGAGGAATATGTTTGGTTCTCAGTTGCTTCAGGATACAATCCTTTAAAGAAACCAAAGACTATAGCTCAGAAGGAAGCAAAAAGAAATAACAAATTGGCAATAGATACCATCTTGAATGGATTGATAGATTCAGTGAAATCCAAGGTGGGATCATGTGCATCAGCAAAAGAGATTTGGGACAAGCTACAAGACCTTTATGCAAGGGAATAAGAAAAAGAAGAAAAATAAGTTGAAGCAAATTTCAACATCTCGGATTTCAATGAAGAAAATATAGGTCAGTTATTTTTCTTTAATTGTGAAGGAGTAGGACATGTTGAATTTGAATGTCCTAATCCAAGGATTGAAAGAGATGACAATGAAGAAGAATAAAATCATGAAGTAGAAATGATTCAACAAGAAGTTGAGAATCTTAAAAAATTGAAGCATGTTGAGATTGAAAATAGTAGGCTCGAAGAGACGCGTAGAAAGCTAAGAAGTGAATTGGGTAGTTATGAAAAGACATTTGTAAGCTTAAAGAAACAATTATAAGAATTTCAAAAACTAAGAGAAGAAACCATTTCCTTGAAAACTCTACTCGAAGAAGAAATACAAATAGCAGAAGTAAAGAAGTTTCAAATGATGAAGAAAGAAGAAGATTGTGAGAAACTTGAACAAGAAGTTGTCTCATTGAGGAAGAGATTAAGAAACTCTCAAGTGCCAAAAGAATTAACACATCTTGGATGCATGGGTGAAACTTCATACAAATAAGATGCAAATAACAACAAGAAGGTTGAAGAAAAAACTACACAGACATTTGATGAGAAGTGGACCAGGATACCAGAAAGAAGGAATGATTGCAAAATAGATGAATATCCAAGAAGACCTCCTATCTTCAAGAATCAAAGAAGATTCAATCAGTATGAAGGAAACTACATAAGACTAGATCATGAACCCAGATGGACTACATCACAAAGAAGGTCACTTACTCCCAGGTATCAAAATTTCTTTCTTGGTCATTGTTATACTTGCAAACAATTTGGACAGAAGGCAATTAATTGCAGAATCAATGAAAGGAACAAATACGCAAGAAACATGAATGGTGTAAACAGAAGATATGGAAATAATCATGGATTTTTCAATAGAAGTTATAATTCATTTTACCCATTGATGGACAAAAATATTGTCTGCTACAAATGCAATTATTTTGGTCACAAAGCACGAGATTGCAGATATATGAATGAAGATGTCCCTATGCCAACCACAGTATGGAGAAGGAAAGAGATTCCAAACAATGAATATTGTCAAATAGCATTAACCGTTGAAGAATGTAAAGAAGAAGATGAATGTTTCATAGACAATGGATGTTCTTCACACATGACCAGGGATCAAGACAAATTCATCAGCTTGAAGAGAAAGGATGGCAATGTTTCATTTGGAGATGAATCGTCTGCCAAAATACTTGGAGAAGGTGTAGTAGAGATTGGAAGAAAAAATCTAAAAGAAAAGAATTTTTTATTGGTTGAAGACTTGAATCATAATTTACTCAGTGTTAGTAAAATGTGTGATCAAGGATACACTCTTACGTTTGACTCCCGAAAATGTAAAATCAAAGAAAATAACTCAGGAAGATTGGTTGCAACTGTAGCAAGAAGACCGAACAACATATACATCCTAGACATGAAGAAGAGAGAGAAGACAAAATCCACACAAAAGAATTCTAAGGAATAAAAAGTCCCAAAGACCCAAAATAAAAATGAAGTATTATTGAGTGCCACATGTTCAGGGGGAGCAACCCCAAAGAAGAGAGTTACATTTTTCCACTAAACTCAGGGTGAGAAGCCCTACCCTTTTCCATTTATTTCAAAGGGGGAGAGAAATCAGGATCATGATGATAGGGGGAGCATGAGTGTTGCCATCAATGACAAAGGGGGAGATTGTTGGAATATTTCTTGTTGTCATTGATGTCAACCCTAGTCATATGTTTTGGACCGCAAGATTGATGAAGGTATTTGGACATGAATGAAAATGCACATGAAGATACAACACCCATGGATGTATATTATACATCATGTTTTTTCTGGTGGTATGTGGATCCTCATGGTTCAGGAGAAATGAATTTTCGAAGATGACAAAGTGAATTGAAGAAGGAAGTACATGTAGGTCGTGAAGATAATTAAAGAAAAGAATTACAAAATAAGAAAGTGTAAGGTCGACCCTAATGTTAAAAGGAAGTGACATAAATGGTATAAATAAATATCATTATACATTCATTTGAAATACAAGTCGAATTTCAGAGGAAATCAAAAGTAAAGAAGGTCGGATTTCAAGGGAGGATGAAGTCTTTTGGTGATGTGTTCTAAGGTATGTTATTTTCAGGTAATCTTACCATTTTTTCTATAACTTTTTTTCTAGAACGATTCAAATGTTGAAATTGCTATGGTATTGAGAAGACATGTCAAGTTACCTATGGTAAAATTTTCATCTCTTGATTCACTATAATTATGGAGATACACTCTATGGAATATAGGGGTTTTGACTAGTCTTAAAGCTAGTCAATAAACAGGTGTTCCGGGTAAAACAATCATAACTTATTCATAGAGAATAAAAATGATGTGGGACCAATTTCATTGGAACTAGTACGTAATGTATTTTCGTTTTTACAAGTTTCAGAATCTGACATTAAATATTGAGTGTGGGGCATTCTGTACAAGTTCGATCTCCTGAATAAACCAAAATTGAATAAGGTCTACCATTCTTTCTATAACTTCCTTTTGGGGAGGATTCAAGGAGTGAAACTTAGAGAAGTTTCAGAAAATACATTGATTAATATTATCTACAGTATCAGAGTATTCCAACAATTGAAGAATTGTAGAAGTTGAAGAATTCTCATGAAGCATTATCAGGTTCTATGTGATGGTTGGTTGATGGTGATGATTTAATGTAAAGTTTTATTAT
>JZKD02S2090618.1:245955-264357 GCA_000966675.3 Picea glauca
ATTAACTAAACAAAGATTGGTATAATGATATTAATTAAATATTTATTAATTAATTAATTGTTATAATTTTGATTAATTAATTAATTAATTAATTACCTATTACATTCAATGACATAGGTATTAAATTTAAGAGGGTTAATAAATTTAATTGTTTAATTAAAGGATTACATATACGGAGGGGATAAGAAGAATTAAATGTAAGGATAAGAAACATTAATAATCGGATAAGACATTAACTAAGAGGATAAGACAATGAATGTATGGATAAGGAAATGAAGGAGGGGAAAAGGGTCGATGAAGGAGGGATATGAGGGGGGAGGCTTACGGAAGAAGGAGGGTTATTTGTTTTGGAGGGTTCTCTTGGATTTTGGGGGTTCTGAGTTTGAGTTATGCAGTCGGGAGAAGGATTATTATGGGGGGCACCGGTTTGTTGGGGGTTTTGGGCATGGGGGCGAGGATATCCATATGGTATCCTGGAGCTAGGAAGTCGGATAGGCTGCTCCTAGCTGGCAGGGAGGAAACACAGTTTGGGCAGAGTTGATCAACGCATCAGGCAGCAGCAAGGCAACAACAAGGCATCGGGGAAGGGACAATCATATCAGCAGAGATTAGCATCAGAAGCAGGTAATTTGTTATGAAAGTGCTAAGTTTTCTTCTTTTTTTATGTTGTATTTAAAGATTAATCTCTGCTGAATGTTGCGTATATGCTGGTGATTAAATTATTTGTGTGATTGTAATGATTTATATCAAAAATAGTATTTACAGGCACTATAGTTTGCATGATTATGCCTTGTGATTTGCAGAAATTTGCAAATTTTGTTGAACAATATTCTCCTCCTCTATCTGACATGAGAATATTCACATATTTCCCACTCTATTTTTCATCTTCAGCCTTGAACTCCTTGAACTTTGCAAAGGTTTCAAACTTGCATATGAGGAAATAGATCCATATTTTCCTGCTAAAATCATCAATAAATGTAAGAAAATAAAAGCTACCACCTATTGAATTTGTTTGCATTGGTCCACATAGGTCAATGTGAACCAGCTTAAGTGTTGTTTGGATTGAGTGGAGGACTATCGAAAGCTAGTTATCTTATGCTTTCCAACAATGCAAGACTCACATGGGGGATTTTTATCTTTGAATATAGGTAGACCTTTGACCATGGAGTGCTTCTGCAGGAGGCTTATACTCTGAAAAGGTAGATGTCCAAATCTTGCACGATGTTGGCCCTTGGTTATGGAAGGAAGCAAATAACAAGGAAATAAAGGTAAAAATCGAGCTTCGCAGGAGACACAGTACATGTCACTAAGTTGAAGTGCGCAAAAGAGAAGGAAAGATGGAGCGAAGTGCAGAAAAGAAAGTCATTGGACGAGAAGATCAGGGATGACAGATCAACAAGGAAGAAGCATCGTGGACAACTCAACAAGCAGAGAAATCCATCATTGGATGATTTGGAGCACCATGCGATGAAGAAGGAAAGACAGGCTGGCAAAGCTTGGAAAAAGTGAGTCAATTTGACCTAGGGTTTTAGACACCTAGGGTTTTGGTATCTAGGGTTTTGGCACCTAGGTTTTGACCTAAGGCTATCGGTGAGGTATTGTAATGTATAAATAAAGGTCAACAGGACCTGGGTCGGGTTGGTCATTGAGTATTGGTATGATATTGTTGATATAGCTCTATTGTAGAGAGAGAGGATTGTATTGTGAGATCTTCAACTATGTGCGAAGGTCAAGTCCTGTAGCTAGGTGCATAGGAAGGCGAGAGAAAGAGAGAGAAGAAAGAAGATATGCTAGCTAAGAGCGCAGATAAGAACTATAGTCTTTACTTTAATAAATCATATGCACAATTATTTGGACGTAGCCCTAGAGAGAGGGTGAACCACGTATATTTTGTGTCATATGTGTGGTTGAAGCCTAGATCTCTGTCATTGTTATATTGTTATATGCAGTCTTATGTTAGATCGGATCTATAGATGCGCAAGATAGACCTAGCTGATAAGTGATATATGAATGTTGTATTGTTATTGTGATAGATCCACTTGATATTCCCCTGGTTGTAGACATTTATGTCCTGCAACCCCCCCCTCTTAGCTGCTTCGGGTGAGACTGCATCTGCTTCATAGGTGTTGTCGAAAGGGCTAGTATCTAGGGATTTTTGGTGCGCTCTTGGAGTGAACCTTCGGTCTGCCCCTGTGCCAACACATGCCAAATCATAGTTTCATTGGGGGTGGATGTAATTTGTTCATAAGATTCGGTCAGATTTGCAGTCTTAAGGGTCACGGGAAACATTCTATTCCTAGTCATGTGGATTTCATAAATCAATTTTCTGTTGGGAGGTTTTTCATATATCCTACATGATGCTCCTTCAAAAAGTACCTTATAGCCATTTTCAACTAGTTTTCCTACACTTAACATATTATGTTTCAAATCTAGAATGTGATAGACATCGTTTATCTATTTCTTTACATCTTGTTTAGTGAGAATAGGTATTGTTCCTTTTCCTTGAAATTTTACTAAAGAGACATCTCTAAGTGTAATGTCAGATGGAGCCGAAGAATCAATGCAAGAAATTAAATCTAAATCTTTGTTACATGTCATGTGATTGTTGCATCCATTATCCAACAACTAGAGGTCCTTGTGGTGTTCTTCAGTTTTGTGACATGAGAGAAACATCCCATAGTATGAAGAGTTGCAGTACGTTCAAAGAAATATTATAATTGTATTGTTATATATCACTCAATCCAACCTTTGAGATTCTTTTAAGAACCTTAAAAGATTAAAAAATCATATCATATCATTTTAGTTGTGCACTCAAGAAAGTGAAAAGACTAAGTATTCATATCATTGTAACTAAAATGATGGAATCACATGATCCACACATAAATAGATATCATTGGTGTGACAATGTTGATGGTTGTTTCCATTGCAATCACATGAGGAAACAAGTATAAAAGAAATATAAATAATTGATATGACAATGTTGATGGATGTTTCCATTGAAATCACATGGGAAAATTAAAAGAAAAGTATTCTAAAAGAATTTGATATCATTGGTGTGGTAAATGATGGATAATAGGATGTTGGGTGGATATTCTAGTTCGGTTGTCACATTGATTATTAATGGACGATGTTTATACATTCAAAATCACCCATATGGATATTTTTTCCATCATTGTAACTAAAATGATGGAATCAAATGATCCACATAGAAATAGATATAATTGGTGTGACAATGTTGATGGATGTTTCCATTGCAATCACATTATGATGTTTATACATTCAAACTCAATCATATGGATTTTTTTTTTCTCACCCCAAAAATGACAAAACAAGAAACTGTGCAAATAACTAACACTCCCTCTTAAACTCAACAGTTACATTGATAATGCTCAAGTGTTGTCTCTGAAAATCATTGAAGGGCCTTCATTGTCTCTGAAAGTAGAATCCATTGTAGGGCCTTCATTGTCTCTGAAAGTAGAATCCATTGTAGGGCCTTCATCTTGCTTGCTCAATTTTGTGCCTAGGGGTATAGGAGTTTTTGTTGGATTGCAGTCTTCCATGTAGAATATTTTGGTGATGTCTACTACATACTTTTGTTGAAAAATAAAAATCCCTTTTGGTTGATTGGTCAATCTCAATCCCCAAAAAATATTTCATTATGCCAAATAAAAATCCCTTTGGTTGATTGGTCAATCTCAATCCCCAAAATTATTTCATTATGCCAAGATCTGTCATCTCAAACTCAGATGCAACAAGATTTCTAATGTATATCATGTCATCAACATAAAGAAAGACAATCATAATACCTTGTTGATCTATTTTGGTGTATAGAGTTGGCTCATTTTGGCTTCCTCTAAAACCACTCTTGATCAAGTAAGTATAAATTATGGTGTACCAAGATCTTGGAGCTTTCTTCAAGCCATAGAAGGATTTCCTCAACCGATACACTTTGGATTCAAATCCAAGTGGTTGATCCACATAGAATTCTTCTTCTAAGACATCACTCAAGAAGGTCGACTTGACATCCATCTGGTATAATTTCCATTTATGTTGAGATTTTATGGCTAAGAGAGTCCTTGAGTGTCCAAACTTTCTATTGGAGAAAATGTTTCACCATAATCAATGCCTGGTTGTTGTGAGAATCCTTTGGAAACAAGTCTTTCTTTGTGTTTTTCAATCTTCCCCTTTTCATTGAGTTTAGTTTTGTAAACCCACTTGACACCAATACTTGTCTTATGTCTCAGAAGATCAACAAGATCACGTGTCTTGTTCTTCTCAATAGAGTCAATTTCTTGGTTCATGGCTTGAACCCAACGTGGCTCTTTAGCTGCCTCTTTAAAATATGTAGGTTGACATGACATTAATAAAAAATATTGCGTTGATCAATATCATCCAACTGCTAATGGATTTCTCTCAAGATTCAAGTTCGCTGATTTTGAAGTTCAGAGGATGAATTTTTGCTTGAAGAAGACTTGTCTTGCAAACATTCATGGATTTTGATTGTCCAAAGGTCCTAAGATGAGCAACATTCATTTTTTTCCCACTCCATGCTTCTTGAGGGACCTTCATCTTGACACTAGTGGTTGGGGATCTATTCAAGAGATAAACTGAGCATGCTACAACTTCAACCCAAAATAAATTGGACAGACATTTCTCTCTAAGAAGGCTTCTTTCCATGTTCATTATAGTATGATTTTTACTCTCTGCCACTCCATTTTACTGTGGTGTATAATTGGCTATGGTTTTCATGATTGTGCCTTGTGATTTGTAGAAATTTGCAAATTTTGTTGAACAATATTCTCCTCCTCCATCTGACATGAGAATCTTCACATATTTTCCACTCTGTTTTTCATCTTCAGTTTTGAATTCCTTGAACTTTGCAAAGGTTTCAAACTTGTGTATGAGGAAATAGATCCATATTTTCTTGCTAAAATGATCAATAAATGTAAGAAAATAAAAGCTATGACCTATTACATTTGTTTGCATTGGTCCACATAGGTCAGTGTGAACCAGCTTAAGTGTTGTTTGGATTGAGTGGAGGACTGTCGAAAGCTAGTTATCTTATGCTTTCCAACAATGCAAGACTCACATAGGGGATTTTTCTCTTTGAATATAGGTAGACCTTTGACCATGGAGTGCTTCTGCAGGAGGCTTATACTCTGAAAGGGTAGATGTCCAAATATTGCATGATGTTGGCCCTTGGTTATGGAAGGAAGAGAAGAACAAGGAAGGAAAGGTAAAAAGCGAGCTTCGCTGGAGACACAGTAACTGTCGCTGAGTCGAAGTGAGCAAAAGAGAAAGAAAGATGGAGCGAAGTGCGGAAAATCAAGCCATTGGATGAGAAGATCAGGGATGACAGATTAACAAGGAAGAAGGATCGTGGACAACTCAGCAAGTAGATAAATCCATTATTGGATGATTTGGAGCACCGCGCGATGAAGAAGGAAAGACATGCTAGTGAAGCTCGAAAAAGGAGGGTCAATTTGAACTAGGGTTTTAGACACCTAGGGTTTTGGTATCTAGGGTTTTGGTACCTAGGTTTCGACCTAAGAATGTCAGTGAGGTATTGTAATGTATAAATAAAGGTGAAGAGGACCTGGGTCAGGTTGGTCATTGAGTATTGGTATGATATTGTTGATATAGATTTGTTGTGGAGAGAGAGGATTGCATTGTGAGATCTTCAGCTGTGTGTGAAGGTCAAGTCCTGCAGTTGGGTGCGCAAGAAGGCGAGAGAAAGAGAGAGAAGAAAGAAGATCTGCTAGCTGAGATCACAGATAAGAACTGTATGATTTACCTTAATAAATCATAAGCACAATTTTGTGGGCGTAACCCTAGAGAGAGGGTGAACCACGTATATTTTGTGTCATATGTGTGATTGATGCCTGTATCTCTGTTATTGTTATATTGTTATATGCAGTCTTATGTTAGCTCAGATCTATAGCTACACAGGATAGACCTAGTTGATAAGTGATATATGAATGTTTTATTATTGTTGTGATAGATCCACTTGATATTCCCCTGGTTGTAGACATTTTTGTCTTGAACCCCCCCCTTCTTAGCTGCTTCAGGTGAGACTACATCTTCTTCATAGGTGCTGCCGAAAGGGCCAGTAGCTAGGGATTTTTGGTGCACTCTTGGAGTGAACCTCGGGTCTACCCCTGTGCCAACACACGCCAAGTCATAGTTTCGTTGGGGGTGGATGCACTTTGTGCATAAGATTGGGTCAGATTTGCAGTCTTAAGGGTCAGGGGAAACATTCTATTCCTAGTCATGTGGATTTCAGAAATCAATTTTCTGTTGGGAGTTTTTTCATATATCCTACATGATGCTCCTTCAAAAAGTACCTTATAGCCATTTTCAACTAGTTGTCCTACACTTAACATATTATATTTCAAATCTAGAATGTGATAGACATCGTTTATCTATTTCCTTACATCTTGTTTAGTGAGAATAGGTATTGTTCCTTTTCCTTGAAATTTTACTAAAGAGACATCTCCAAGTGTAATGCCAGATGAGGTAGAAGAATCAATGCAAGAAAGTAAATCTAAATCTTTGTTACATGTCATGTGATTGTTGCATCCATTATCCAGCAACCAGATGTCCTTGTGGTGTTCTTCAGTTTTGTGACATGAGAGAAACATCCCACAATATGAAGAGTTGCAGTACATTCAAAGAAATATTTTAATTGTATTGTTATATATCACTCAAGTTAACCTTTGAGATTCTTTTAAGAACCTTAAAATATTAAAAAATCATGTCAGATCATTTTAGTTGTGCACTCAAGAAAGTGAAAAGACTAAGTATTCATATCATTGTAAGTCAAATGATGGAATCACATGATCCACACATAAATAGATATCATTGGTGTGACAATGTTGATGGATGCTTCAATTGCAATCACACGAGGAAACAAGTATAAACGAAATATAAATAATTGGTGTGACAATGTTGATCGATGTTTCCATTACAATCACATGGGAAAATTAAAAGAAAAGTATTTTAAAAGAAATTGATATCATTTTACTTGTGCACTTAAGAAAGTGAAAATACTAAGTATTCATATCATTGTAACTAAAATGATGGAATCAAATGATCCACACAGAAATAGATATAATTGATTTGACAATGTTGATGGATGTTTTCATCTCAATCATATGAGAAAATTAAAACAAAAGTATTCTAAAAGAAATTGATATCATTGATGTGGTAAGTGATGGATAATTTATATTCTAGTTGGGTTAATGAATGATGTTTATACATTCAAACTCACTCATATGGATCTTTTTTCTCTCATCCAAACACATATCACTCATATGGATATTTTTTCACTCATCCAAACACATAATTAGCATCATCTTAACACATAGTATGAATAGTTATCTTACTACATAGTATGAAGAGCTGCACTACATTCAAGGAAATATCATAATTGTATTGTTATATATCACTCAAGCCAAGCGAAGCCAACCTTTGAGATGCTCTTAATAACCTTAAAAGATTAAAAAATCATATCATATCATTTTAGTTGTTCACTCAAGAAAGTGAAAAGACTAAGCATTCATATCATTGTAACTAAAATGATGGAATCACATGATCCACACAAAAATAGATATCATTGGATCTTTCCATTGCAATCACACGAGGAAAAAAGTATAAAATAAATAGATATCATTAGTGTGACAATGTTGATGGATGTTTCCATTGTAATCACATGAGGAAACATGTATAAAAGAAATAGAAATAATTGGTGTGACAATGTTGATGGAAATTTCCATTGCAATCACATGGGAAAATTAAAAGAAAAGTATTTTAAAAGAAATTGATATCATTGGTGTGGTAAATGATGGATAATAGGATGTTGGGTGGATATTCTAGTTGGGTTGTCACATTGATTATTAATGGATGATGTTTATACATTCAAACTCACTCATATGGATCTTTTTTCTCTCAACCAAAAAATGACAAAACAAGAAACTGTGCAAACAGTCACACAATGTTGAGATTATCACTAACACTCCCTCTTAAACTCAACAGTGTTGAGGTTATCACTAACACTCCCTCTTAAACTAAACAATTACACTGATAATGCCCAAGTGTTGCCTCTGAAAATCAAAAATGGTTTTTCCCAATGGCTTTATAAAGATGTTTGTGAGATGGTCTCGTGAGCCACAAAATTGAAGAGTGATTTCACCATTATTGAATAGCTCATATATGAATTAAAAGTAAGTTTCAATGTGTTTAGTTTTCTTATGAAAAACATGGTTTTTTAATAAATAAATTAGTGAAGTATTGTCACAGAAGATAGGGGTTGGTTGACATGTCATTTAATAGTATTCACAGTCACACAACTTGATAGGAAGTTGAGGTATTAGAGACATACTTTGCCTCTGCAAAAGATATTGATACAATGGGTTGCTTCTTTGATGCCTAAGAAATCATATTTGTGCCCAGGTGAAAAGCATACCTTGAGGTTCTTTTTTGATCATCTAGGCTGCCTGCAAAATCACTGTCAATGTAACTAGAAAGATGATTATTTGCAGACTAAGTGTACCATAAACAAAAATTGAGAGTGCCAACCAACATATCTCATAATCCTTTTCGCCATATTCCAGTGAGAATATTTGGGAGATTCCATGAACCTGGAAACAATGTCGGTCAGTTGCATACATAATATTAGGAATTTTTGTTGGATTGCAGTCTTCCATGTGGAATATTTTGATGATGTCTCTTTCATACCTTTGTTGACAGACAAAAATCCCTTTTCTTGATTGGTCAAGCTCAATCCCCAAAAAATATTTCATTATGCCAAGATCTGTCATCTCAAACTTAGATGCAACAAGATTTCTAGTATATATCATGTCATCAACATAAAGAGAGACAATAAAAATACCTTGCTGATATGTTTTGGTGTATAGAGTTGGCTCATTTTGGCTTCTTCTAAAACCACTCTTGATCAAGTAAGTATCAATTATGGTGTACCAAGATCTTGGATCTTTCTTTAATCGATACAAGGATTTCTTCAACCAATACACTTTGGTTGGCTTCTCTTTGGCTTCAAATCCAGGTGGCTGATCCACATGGAATTATTCTTATAAGACACCATTCAAGAAGGCCGACTTGACATCCATCTAGTATACTTTCCATTTATGTTGAGATTTTATGGATAAGAGAGTCCTTACAATGTCCAACCTTTCTACTAGAGAAAAATTTTCACCATAATCAATGTGGTTGCTGTGAGAATCCTTTGGCAACAAGTCTTGCTTTGTGTTTTTTAATATGCCCCTTTTCATTGAGTTTAGTTTTGTAAGCCCACTTGACACCAATACTTGTCTTATGTCTGGGTAGATCAACAAGATCCCATGACTTGTTCTTCTCAATAGAGTCAATTTATTGGTTCATGGCTTGAACCCAATGTGGCTCTCTAGCTGTCTCTTTAAAAGATGTAGGTTGACATGACATTAATGAAAAAATATTGTGCTAATCAATATCATCCAACTGCTGATGGATTTCTCTCAAGATTCAAGTTCGTTGATTTTGAAGTTCAGAGGATGATTTTCTTCTTGAAGAAGACTTGTCCTGAAAATTTTCATGGATTTTGATTGTCCATATGGTGATTTTCAGACTCAATCCATAACTGATTTTCAAGAAATTTGGCATCTCTACTGAGAATGAGTTTCTTTGAAATTGAATTGTAGAGTATGTAGGCTTTGGATGTCTCACTGTAGGCAACAAAAATGAATTTCTCACATTGATCATCAAGTTTCTTCCTCAATTCGAAAGGTATGTGAGCGAATGCAATGCATCCAAAGGTCCTAAGATGAGCAACATTCAGTTTTTTCCCACTCCATGCTTCTCGAGGGACCTTCATATTGACACTAGTGGTTGGGGATATATTTAGGAGATAAATTGAGCATGCTACAACTTCAGCCCAAAATAAATTGGACAAACATTTCTCTCTGAGAAGGCTTCTTTCCATGTTCATTATAGTTTGATTTTTCCTCTCAGCCACTCCATTTTAATGTGCCGTATACTTGGCTATGGTTTCCATGATTATGCATTTTGATTTGCATAAATTTACAATTTTTGTTGAACAATATTCTCCTCCTCCATATGACATGAGAATCTTCAAATATTTCCCACTCTGTTTTTCATCTTCAGCCTTAAACTCCTTGAACTTTGCAAAGGTTTCAAACTTTTGTCTGAGGAAATAGATTCATATTTTCCTACTAAAATCATCAATAAATGTTAGAAAATAAAAGCTACCACCTATTGACTTTGTTTGCAATGGTCCACATAGGTCAGTGTGAACCATCTTAAGTGTTGTTTGGATTGAGTGGAGGACTGTGGAAAGCTAGTTCTCTTATGCTTTCCAAGAATGCAAGACTCACATGGGGGATTTTTCTCTTTGAATATAAGTAGACCCTTGACCATGGAGGGCTTATGCAGGAGGCTTAGACTCTGAAAGGGTAGATGTCCAAATCTTGCATGCCAAATCATAGTTTCATTGGGGGTGGATGAACTTTGTGCATAAGATTGGGTCAGATTTGCATTCTTAAGGGTCAGGGGAAACATTCTATTCCTAGTCATGTGGATTTCAAAAATCAATTTTCTGTTGGGAGTTTTGTCATATATCCTACATGATGCTCCTTCAAAAAGTACCTTATAGCCATTTTCAACTAGTTTTCCTACACTTAACATATTATGTTTCAGATCTAGAACATGATAGACATCGTTTATGTATTTATTTACATCGTGTTTAGTGAGAATAGGTATTGTTCCTTTTCCTTGAACTTTGACTAAAGAGTCATCTCCAAGTGTAATGTCAAATGAAGTATAAGAATCAATGCAAGAAAGTAAATCTAAATATTTGTTACATGTCATGTGATTGTTTCATCCATTATCCAGCAACCAGAGGTCCTTGTGGTGTTCTTCAGTTTCATGACATGAGAGAAACATCCCATCTTAGGTGTCTCCTTCATGATTTGAGACATGTGCTCTGCATGAGTGTTGATCTGCTTGTTTCTTCCTGCATTCATATTCATAGTGCCCATATTTTTTGTAGTAATAACATTGTATGCTTGCTTTGTCATTTGATCTCCTCCCTCTGCCTCTTTGAGGATGGAAATTCTAATTCTGATTTTGATGTGTGTGACCTTCACTTGAGTGATGGTTTCTTGGAATTCTCCCTGTTCCTCTGCCTCTCCCTTTTTTGAAAGAGAATTTTGTATTGAAGGCATTAGCTATTGACTCATCTTCTAGATGTAGTTTGGTCTCATGTGACAACAGAGAACCCATGATTTCATCAGTTGAAAAATTTGACAGATCCTTGGATTCAAGGATGGTTGTAACAACCATCTCAAAATTCTTTGGAAGACTTCTAAGGACTTTCTCAAAAATCCTTTGATCAGGGATGGATTTACCAGTCAACCTGATCTCGTTTACAATTCCTATGACACTGGTCATAAATTGATCAACATTTTCAGACATTGTCATTTTTAAAGTCTCAAAATGTGTTCTCAAGGTCTGTAGCTTGATTGTTTTGACCTTATCATTTCTTTGGTAGGTTGTACTGAGAATGTACCAGGCCTGTTTTAAGGTAATATCACCTATGATTTTTGAGAAAATCGAATCATCCACTAAGTTTTGAATCCATAACTTGGCCTTATTCTCTCTTTTCCTATGTTCTGGCTTAATAGTTCTCTTTTGATTTTTCATGGAAACTAGTTCTGTTAGATCTAGTTCCACACAACCAAGATCCACTAGATCCCAACACTCATGTGATTGTAATAAGGATCTCATTCAGAGAGACCAAAATTCATAGTTTTTTCCATGAATAATTGGCCCTTTTGTTTATCCTAAATGCTTAGAGGTGGCCATTTTTGTAAAAAAAAATCAGAATAGAAAAAAAGGTGTTAGTATTGTTCATGATTTTTATCAGGGATAAAGAAACACCTTTGATATCGCTTGATGCAAGAAAATATGTTCTCTTCATGTTTATTGAACGTAAAACTATGTCCTCGAGGGTCCAAAAACACCAATGAAGTTTGAGTGCTAACCCTTTTGTTTTTTAAAATTCAATCTACAAGAAATTTCTTGTTTCCTAGTATCGATCTTGCTACATCTGACTATCCGAGCATAAGATATTATATATTCAGATCTCTGATTTTCATTCTTTATTGATTGTAACCCTTTAATGGTGAAATACAGGTGCTCTGGGGCTTCCTTTTTATTGAAAAAAATATTCAACGTTAAACCTTCATATGACCAAGGTGCTTCAGGGCTTCGACGATTTTTAAGCCGTTAAGACCTTAGTTCATCTAAATTGGTGAGTGGGCAAAGTCCCAAAGAAGAGAAAATATCAACGGTCCTCTTTGATCTGAGATCAACGACTGACAATTACTTTGGGACTCTGGGCTTCAGAGCCTTCCTCCTCTCTAATTCACAATACTCGTGAAGTGTCGAAGTGGTTAAATGCACAAATCTAACGGTCTTCAAACCTCGGAAAACCAACAGACAAGATATTTTTCAGGACTCTAGCCTTTGGGAGTTCCCGTATTCTAAGAAGCACAAAGATCCAGAGTGTCGAATCTCCTAAGTGACGAGAAGATACGATACTCACTCCAAGTGTCCACCCAAATGGACGGTTGGGATCTACTTCATAATCTCGGGACTCGGGAGTTCTGAGATGCACGTGTTAACCTTCCATAGTTTCATATATGTCGACATGTTCCCTTAACCACAAACGGTTAATATTTTGTTCGAGCTCCGGTAAGTTCTCGCCCCAATGCTTCACTTGGAAAACCCTCCAGAGTGATAAGCCTTTGAAGTAATGGATCTACCACCATTTGTCCTCATTGATGGAGGGTCCAGATGAAATCTGGCCTTTAGGCCTCCGAGAGTTCTCACTCCACACTTCTAAGTTTATTCCAATGTGTCTATCCTTCAGAACATATGATCTCCTTCCATGAGTCTAGCGTGATCAATGGCCTAGATTTACTCTGTCTCTTCGGAGCTTCAAGTGTTTGGTGACCCTTATCACCTGTGCTCTAATTCCTCTAAAGTACGAGATCTCCTGACACATATCTACTGGATCCAATGGTCCCTATTTGCTTCAACTCCCAGGACTTCGGGATTCTAGTCTCCTTTGCACATAGGCCTGAAAACTTCTGGACTCGTGGAGTCCGAATGAATCCAATTATTAAAACTTGCACACCTTTCCTTGATCGAACGACTATTGTTGCTCGCAACCAGATCTAACGGGTGATATTTGTTTGGCTGCTCTGCATGCTCCACAATCTACCTGGGATTGATCTAATGGCCCATATCTGTTCTCGCGACTGATCTAATGGATTTTGTAGCTTCTCCTCTACTACTTATGCATTTTCCTCTTGAAGAAAGGATTTCACAAATTCTTAAACGCTATTCCTTTGAATCTCCTTCTCCAGGGTTTCCTCCACACACTGTGAGGTCTCTTGCACTCCTTTTCGGAGGAATTCTCTTTGTTGGAACAAGTTTGATCAGAATAGGGTCCTTCTCAGGTTACCAACAAAAGGCACCGAGTAGTATAGAGTGCTAGCATTTTCATCTCCCCCGAAGAGAAGAAGTCTCACCCGAAGCACTGCTGAGACCAATAGATAGCGAAGGGTAAGTAAAATACTTAGGAGGATTCACAGAACCTTCAGGACTCATCCTGATCTTGCGCAAGATATCTACCTATCGAATCGATATGGATATTATATGTGCAAGAATCAAACCTACTTATGTTGGAGAAAATCATTTAAACACTGAACCATCATGAGGAACTTATAAACCATAAATAAATATTGTTATGCATGAGTAAAACATAAGAAGACATATCATATTTTGAAAATTTAGGTCCTTTATATTATCTTCAAAATCTTCCTTCATTTACAATCTTAGAGCCATACAATAGTGCTCTATTACAGACTCTTTTATCTAGACTCATGTCACAGAGCTCTAATTCTCAAAAGATGTACATACTACGTTACAGACTCAAACCTTTTCTTGACCCGACTGGCAACAACCTAATAGAGAGGGAAAGATCAGGTTGAACTCGATCACAATTCAGATGAACTCATAGCTAACCCTTTTACAATCATGTTCATACCTATATATATATGCTAGGTTGTGTCTTGGCATAAGCATGTGCTTGAGAATTCAATTGGGTTTCCACTTAAGAGTTCTGATTATGTAATGTTAATTCCAAACTTGTTTTGAATATGAATTTTACTACATTATTGTTAGAAACCAAAATGGTTCTAGTGGTAATTATAAATGAAGAGGAGTGAAGAAATTTAGAGAGGTTATTCCCCAGTGCTTAAGGGAGGAGGGTCCTAGAACAACATAGAGTGGTATGAGAAATATTTTAAAACTATATTGTTATTGGTTGAGTATGTGAATTTTCAAATGTCCAATATTACATGTGTGTGCAAATTGTTTGACAAAATTCCTTTGTGAGAACTATGTTGATTTCATCAAGTTAGATACTCATAATGATGAGATAATGGTTAAGATTTTTATGATAGGATAGAATTGTGTCTCTAGGATTTATTATGGAGTGAATCTTCTATGATTATGAGAAGTTGGTGACCAAATATAATGGAGTAGGGAAAATATGGATTTTCCTATATCATATCAATGAGATTTAAGTATTAATTGTCAGTTAGTCCAATTGGATGAACTATTTTAAATTAAATTATTGACCAAGAGATCATAAACTAATGAAGTGCAATGAAAATTATATGTAGTTACTAGTTTTTATCTAATCATGCAAAAGGAAAGTAAATTGTATATTGGTTCAACTGCAGAAAGAATAGAGTATTGCTAAAAAATGAAAAACAAAGTTATAAAGAATACATAAGTAATTATCAAATTTATAACCAACAATCAACTAGACTTTCATGATATTTCCTCAATCATTTAACACCACGAAGTTCCTTGTTGATGATAACAATCAATTATTCAATTGGTGGTTGTGAAATCAGTTGCTCATGTGCAAAGCAAAAATGAATTCATTGCAGAAAATAAATAACAAAATTAAAAATCACACAACTCAAATAAATGAAATCAAATTACCATAAATTAAAGGAATAGTATGCTCCTCCATAGGGGGCCCTCTTGATTTGGGTTACACTATTTAACTAAATCATATAAGACTAAGTTCTATAAAATGCAGATTAATAACTGATGAATATGTAAGTAACCAGAGGCTTATATTAATCAACAAATGAGTTTTACAACAATTCAATTACAGAGTACAACAATGGTAACTCTCTCTAAGGATTTTATCACTGATATTTATATAATGAGAATAGGATCACCCAGATCCATATCATATGGATCTCTTGATACAATGCATATTAAATATCTCATGTGAAGATTTTTAAATCAAATATGGATCAATTGTGGATGCTTGGATTCAATCTTGATTATCCACTAATAGATAAATTCATGGTAATATTCATGGATTTCTTAAATACAATTGTTCTCTATCTCATGCCCTGATTTATTGTAGATGGTATTGCACAATTTCACCATGTGTACATGTTGATTGTAGCTTTGAATTAACCCATGATCCATGCTGGAAGATCCATAGGCCAAAAAAACACATGGATGAGCTTTGTGGATCCTTTTAACACTTCCCAAATATCCTATTTCCATGCAATGTTCACCACAACCCTGTAGATGGACAACTATGTTGCATACGTGCGTCTAAGAAATAGTCTATAGAACTGTAATATGAGTTTCTATAGAATCAAGATATTTTGTAGCTACTCATTATAATAATGATTAATTAAATCAAGTTTGCATTAATAAGTATGGAATTAGCATAAGAATAGAGAATTTTACCTGTAACCCTCTTCAATGCATATATTCTATAGTTGAGCATGTTTAAGTGGAAGAAAGGAGTAAAGCATAATACAAACAAGGCATATATAGGTTGTGAATGGGAATAAAATATAGAGCTATGATAAAATGATTTGATTTTGAGGACTCAACATGTTCCCCACAAGGAAGATGTTTCATGTCCTCATGCAACCAAAATGATTATGCTCCCTTTGTCAAAATTTCAAAAATTTGGTCCCCTTCCTCCTTAGGTTTTGTCTAAGGAATATATCAAAATGTTCAAGCCTAAGGCTTCACCCTGTCCACTTATTTATGTTTCTATCCTGGTCCTTAATATTTTAATATTAATCCTTCTAAGCCTACTTTGCATATACAACTTTCTCGCTTTAAGTGATATCAACTTCTTTTTAGATTCTAGTTGCTCCTTATCTCTTTACAATTATGAAATATTAGCTTTTAAGGATGATTTTTATAACTTGATATGATTATTAAGGAGTGTTATCTCTTTGATTTCTTCCTTTAAATTCTTAACCCTTTTTGTTGATTAATTGGGTTGGTTGTCATTAATGTAAACCCTTGAAGAAAGTTTGGTAGAAAATTTCGGTAGCACAAAGGTTTGGGTAATGGACTCAAGTTTGTTTGATGTATAATGGTATGAGTTTTGATATATTTGCAGGTGAGACTATTCTATATGGATAGTACATGTCATGTCGTTTATGGTGGTATGCGGATTCAATCTTGATTATCCACTAATAGATAAATTCATGGTAATATTCATGAATTTCTTAAATACAATTGTGCTCTATCTCACGCCTTGATTTGTTGTAGCTGGTATTGCACAGTTTCACCATGTGTACATGTTGATTGTAGCTTTGAATTAACCCATACTCCATGATGGAAGATCCATACACCAAATAAACACATGGATTGTTGGAGTTACTTCACACACACCTAGGATTTATTTTTCCTAAGGTTATTCCTTGTTTATTAGTCAAAATTAGTCATTATCTAGTCTCCTATATTTTAGGGGAGAATATTCCACCTGGAGAATATTCTCTTTCAGTTGACACTTCAGTTTGATTAGTTGAGTTGAGTTTAGATGTTGCATTGGTTTTTTCACCATCCAACATTGGGATCATCACCAACTCACTACTCTTTGTTCAGTCAGTTAATTGAAGACTAGTTGACTAGTTAACTTAGCTAGGTGGCAGTTCACTCCCGTAACTGCCTGAGAGACTAGACTATGTGGCAGTTTACTCTTGTAACTATTGGTGTGTGTACAGATCAATCTAGACCACCACTATGGCTCATTAGTTACTCATTTATTCTATATATATTGTAAATTATTCACTCTTTGAGTGTGGAATACAGTTAATGGGAATTCTTCCATTCTTTCTATCTTGCTTCTTCTTTCTCAATTTCTCTCTGCGAATGTGTGTAGTATTTTCTAGCTAGATCTATTCTATGCAGGTTCAACACATTTACATGGTATCAGATCTGACAAACTACTAAGCAAAAGCTACACCAAATCATTTTTGCAGGTACAAAAGATTGAAGACAACAAAAGATGGATTATTTGTCGGAAATACTTCTCATGCCTCATAACTATTTGGAATGGAAGCCAAAGATTCCATTTCTTCTTAGAAGTAGAGGCTTATACCAAATAACCATGGCAATTGAAGTAGAGCCTGGATTGTCCATGAAAAAAATGACTTTCTCAATAGACAAGATATGGCCATAGGAATTATCGGCATGTCTGTTTCTCCCGAACTTTTCCATCAAGTATATAAATAATCACAAGGATCAACTCCGAATGAATTATGCACAATATTGGCGGTTCTATTTGGGAATAAGAAAGAATGCATGGAAAATGTTGATAATATAAAGAATGTAGAAAAGCCACTGGAAGATAAATCATCTCAGTTTGAAGAGCCTTCTACACAAGTGTCTACAGAAATTTGTATTCCATTAATTGAAGATGATGTCTACTCCATTTCATATTTTTTTTCTGACATTCATGTGGAATATATATGGCATGCATCTCAGGATTCACATGCATACACTTTTTCATGCACCATGCATACATCTCATGAGTCAAAAAGGGATCCGTGCACATCATACGCCATTTTGATATTTTTTCAATCACAATTTGCAGAAAAAAATTGGATATTTGAATTCCTCTCGGCAAAATATCCAATTTCAAATAAAAAATCGTCCGAAACAGAATCTGGAAAGTGAAGTTATGATCGTTTTAAAATCAACAAAATTTCAACATTTTTCTCGAAACGGCCGTACGGTTTTCAAAATTTCATCCAAAATTTATTTGGATATTATTCATTACAAGAAGATAAAGTGGACATGTGTGAAAATATCAATGATGATATACTTCATCAAATCCATGCAAACATCTACATCTTCAACAAAATCTTCAAAGAGCACAAACTTGCATAGTTGCGAGGTCTTCTTGGAGTGAAGGACATCGTTACTTAGCAACTACCTTTTGTTCCTTATCATTTTTTATTTTATGCATTGTAA